>JACXGK010002709.1:0-51554 GCA_016801125.1 Novumbra hubbsi | reverse complement strand
GAGGCCCAGTTAGACCCCCAACAACAAGAAGGTGAATGTCCTTGAGAGGCCCAGTTAGACCCCCAACAACAAGAAGGTGAATGTCCTTGAGAGGCCCAGTTAGACCCCAACAACAAGAAGGTGAATGTCCTTGAGAGGCCCAGTTAGACCCCAACAACAAGAAGGTGAATGTCCTTGAGAGGCCCAGTTAGACCCCCAACAACAAGAAGGTGAATGTCCTTGAGAGGCCCAGTTAGACCCCCAACAACAAGAAGGTTAATGTCCTTGAGAGGCCCAGTTAGACCTCCAACAACAAGGTGAACCTTTTGAAAGGGGGTGGAGGCTTTCCGTTACCACTCTATGTTACGTTATGGTGTCATTGTGCCAGTCAAGAATTGTATTTTTGTAACTAAACATTTGAATATAACGTTTCAATGAATATTAAACCATTTACATATTTGACTCTGAAGTGTGTGACAGAAAACATTTTGTACATAAATGAAAAGTTGCAATAGTTTACGTATAGATACATTGTACATTTGTTCCCTGAAGTCTGGAACACTGATTTTGCAGTATTTCTTCTGATATGATAGGAGAATATTTGTAGAAATGTGACCAGAAACATGCACTTTACCTGTCACCTGTAGGTCTGCCCTGTAGACCTACAGTACTGTCATGATGAGCCCTTTACACGGAGTACACACATTGTCTTTCCACAATAGAATTGACACCAAACGAGAGTTAGGGCCTTTGTAGTGCAACAGTAAATAAAAAACAGCCATATGTAAGTTTCCACTCTTTCCCGTACATGTAGCTATGGTACACTACCCCAATGGATCAGGCCTTGCTGAATAGATGCACCAAGAGTTGTTAATAGAAACAAGAAGTGGAGGATGAAGGCAAGGATTTTTGTATCTGCCATGTGAATCCTTGATCCTCGTTTACGGGTAAGGGATTAGTTATTAAAATATTTGGTCAAACGTTAGCTACTTGTAGTAACTACAATACCTCCATTCTACAGAATGTTAACAATATGTTAACGAAGCCTTGAGATAGAAAGGGAAACTGGGCCGACATTCTCAAATGGTTTTATTGATGATATTACCTCAATATGCAGTAGTTTCCTGTTCTCAGAAGTTGAATGTTACTGACTGAGTGGATAAAATGTTTTAGACTTTACCCTTTAACAGAGTTTTTCAATGGATGTTATTTACAAGGAGCGTGAGACACGTTTTATTATTTTGCACGGACACTTCCCAGAACAGGCGTTCCCTAACAGAAACCTTTTAGCAAGCGCAGTATATAATCTCGCAAGCGTGTGCTTGGAACTGCCCATCTCCTTTCCTTGTCTCTGCTCAGTTAGCTTTACTAGCACCCAATTGGAAACGATAGCATGTGGGGAAGGGGGGGGGGGGTGGACATGGAGCCATTGCACCTAAGGCGGCGTCTTTAGGATTATTAACACAGGCTGAAATCAGTTAATTTTTAAGATTATGTTTTTTAATCAGTGTATCTGAAGTTTGACAATATCACAATCAGCCAACCATAGGATTGTACAATTTTTATAGATGGGATTACTTCCTGTTGTGTGTGGTTGGGTCTGTCAGATGGTGATAAGTGCCCTCAATGATAAGTGCCTACAGTGCAGTTTGTGTGTTTATTCCATAAGTCCTAGTGTTGGCTTGGACCAGTGTGGACTGGCAGGCTGTCCTGTGTGCGTGTTCCTGACTCCTTAAGGGGATTATACTAAATGGACCACCAGTGTAAGCCAGTGTTAATATATATGTACCATGATGGTGCCCCAGTAAATCTCCAGGTGGGACAGGTGTCCAGATAGCAACAAAACCGTTTGCAGTTGCTCCAACATCTAACATCTCCAACATCTAGAGGGGGGGGGGGGCATGCGGAGAATGAACGTTTTTTTGCATACTGATAGAACATTAGCGTTCACCAAATTGAAAGGACTTCCATGATCTGTGTTTCTACGGTTGGATTACCTCTTAAGGGGGCACTGGGTACTGTAATATGCACCAATGACATATTTGGGAGACATTACACTAATCACTCAAAACATGAATACAATATTTATATATATGTATAAATAGTCCTCAAGGTATATGATGCCACACAAAATTGATCAATTTTTACTAATTATATACCATTGTCTAACATATTCTGAATGTGGTACTGATAACTACATTAATAATAAACTATATACTAAGCTTTTTTTAAAATGCGTGTATATAGCGTTCATTATATTTTCTGTGATTTGTTATTTGTTATAATTTTTAAATGTGGAGTAGTTGTGTAAATCGGTCAAACAATCCTATGTAATTCCTTTTTAGATCGATTTCTTTAGTGGCAACATTAAGGGAGGGTTTAAACCTTTTTTCCTACCTCACACCTATGAGTCATTGTGAAAAAAGGGTCATGAATAGATGAAGCAATGAATAGAATGTACCAGGGCAAGGGGATGACACTTTACACCACCTCCACCACATGGTACAGATGGTGTGTTGGGCATGTGCAACGGGAACTGGCTCACTTGTCTTCACTGAGGATGTAACTGCTGACGACAGCAACAGGGTTATTCTTTAATGGTACAGAGACCTTGTCTGCTCAGATGCAACCCTATGTCTCATCTGTCGAATGGCCCAGACCATGAGAAACCTGAGCAGCAGCTAAACAAATGTTTGCTAACAGCATACAATCTACAGCGCATACACACAAGTGGGCACCACACAGTAATCTACAGCGCATACACACAAGTGGGCCACACAGTTATACACAGCGCATACACACAAGTGGACACCACAGTTATATACAGCGCATACACACAAGTTATCAACTTAAGTAGTGGTCCTGGTGATTAGTAATGAGCAACAGGTGTGCTGGAGTGGGGGGCTGTACCCATGGACCCGACTTTCAGTGAGACCAAGAGAAAACTCTTCAGTGCTTCTTTGTTTTAGTCCTAAATTATCTTGTTATCCTAGTCAGACAGTTATCATCTAAATATACACCTTGGCAAATTATCCATATAAAATCCACTGCTTAAATAAATTAAGGGAACACATCTTAATCAACGAAATATATAAGATCAACATCTTTTATGTACATTGTGTAATCCATTGAGAACAAATTGGCGTAACAACGGTCCATGGGAACCAAACTGATTGAGGGAGGGGTTCAAACTCACGCTGAAAAAGTAAACATGTGAAATCACAGGCTGCATGAATTTCATCAACTCATGATGTGACTCAGTAGTGTGTATGTCTTCCACATGCCTGCATGCACCCCCGACAACGTCTGGGCATGGTCCTGATGAGACGGCGGATGGTGTCCAGGGGGATCTCCTGGACAGTCTGTGGCGCTACTTGGCAGCCCTTCTGGTGTTCTCAATCGGGCTGCGCGTTCAGAAACATGGAGACCTGTAGCCCTGAGGGGGTATTTTGTAGGGCCCTGGCAGTGCTCCTCCCTCTTCCTCCTCGCTCAAAGGAGCAGATAGAGGTCCTGCTGCTGGGTTGATGCCCTTCTACGGCCCCGTCCAGCTCTCCTCGTGTAACGGCCTGTCTCCTGGTGCTCTTGAGACTGTACTGGGAGAAACAGCAAAGAATCCTGCAACGGAACGTATGGATGTGCCATCTTGGGGGAGCTTGACTACCTGTACAACCTGAATGGGCTGCAGGTACCGCCTCATGCTCCTAGTAGTGACAAGGACACTAGCAAAATGCAAAACTACAGAAGAATTAGTCCGGAAGGATAAGAAGGGAGCAATTGTCTGTGGCCACCACCTGCAAAACCATTCCCTTTTTGGGGGTTGTCTTGCTGTTGACTCTTCAGGGCGCCTGGTGTCACTTTCTTTTATTTGCACTAAAACAGGTGATTTACAATCGCTTATGCTTCCTAACTGGACAGATTGATATCCCTGATGTCCAATTTACTTGGTGTTATACAGTGATGATTATGTGTCTCTTAATGTTTTTGTGCAGAGTAATAACAACTTCTTGAAGGATAATGCAAAAAAGCATGGAATCTAAAGCATCTGAGCAGTTCTCAAGGGATGTTTCCTGTTTTTGTGTCGACAGGGAGTGACGGTCCAGCTGATGTTAGCAGTGGGGACAGCTGTGATTGGCTCTCTGCAGTTCGGCTACAACACAGGCGTCATCAATGCTCCCCAAAAGGTGTGTGAAAATTGTTGAATTCTAATCCACTGAACACTGAACCAGAATGAAAAGAGTATGCAAATGTATGCGCTCACTATTATATGTTGGTCTGAATATGTGCCTCTGCTAAGGAAACTATAGCTATGTTGATGTGTGTGTGCAATTTGCAAGGAGTAAGGCGATCAGCGAATCCTGGAGCTTCATTAGGGCACTTGAGCACTGTAAATAGTAGAGTAGATTAAGATTACTGTTCTTCAGTCTGAAGGTGTAGTATGTAGGCCAGTGACGTAGCTGCTGGTAGTGAAAACAAGCCTCTTTAGTAGTTTACCATTAAAAACATGTAGTCACTGCAAATGCTCTGGGTAGAAAGTCACAAATTTGTAGTTGCAAAATTCCAGTGACGTTCCCCAAATTCCAATATTTTCCACCAATCCTGGAAGTCCCTTTTAGCCAAGGTAGAAGATATCGTGGTTTACCACTGTTATAAATTGTTAATTTCACTTGGCAAAGCAATAAAGTGATAATTGTCTGGTTTCAGGATTAATGGGGAAGCTTGATGAGTAACAAAGGGATAATGCCTTCATTGTTCTCAACATATTCTTTATTACTGGAAACAGCTTCCGGCAATGACTAGCAGGTGACCACCTAGGGATCCGCCAACTTACTATTGTGAGTGAAGTAATAGAACACACACCCAGTTCAAATATTTGCATTAGCAGTTTTGCTCTCTTTATACCAGTCACTGACAGTGACTACATTAAGCAACTAACACTGACAAATAGCACAGTTTTTGATTAATAGTCAAGCCAGATATAACGTAGTAATTGTCGAATACCAACCGGGTGTGAAGGGTACCAGGCTAGTACACACGTGAAGGAGGTGAACACATTTTGCGGCAAAGAACCTCTCGATTTTACAGACACCAAACCTGCACAGGCATGAGCTATTTTTCCTTATGGACCTCCTGCCAGAGGGGAGTGATTTAAACATGTTGTGTCCAGGATGGGAGGGGTCAGCCAAAAACAATAATAAATCAATAATCAATAATGTGGAAGTTATATGATTGAATAGTTTGCTATATGTACATTTGCCTTCGACAGCAGTGTATTACCTTTTTTTGGAAAGAGCACCAGTGTATCACATTCAAACGTGAGACATTTAAAAATGCAAGAGGTTATAAAAAGCTTCATGGCCCCTAAGATTTCTTTCACTTTTGCATATTAAATGAAAATAACTTTTTATTTTGTATACATACGGTATACGGTTTTGGAAGTAAGCACTTCAAACACATATTTTGGCTATGTTGTGGTGTGGTAGGTTATACTTATTTTAAACAACATTTGATACTTCATAAACTATGGGTGGATATCAACATGACACTGATCCAAATCAAATGGTTAGCATGCAGAATCTGCTATTTCAACATTGGGATTGTTTTCTTCAGTCTTAACACCTAACGTGATCCAAAACGAACGTTACAATAGCCTTCGAAATGTAAACTACCGTTGAGGAACCTCAGAGTTCAAACGTAAACTCTGCCCTGATTCTTGTCAACCGCATAAGATCATCCTACAAAACACGAATGATGATGGGAAAAAGGCAACAAGCACTTCAATGTCTCCGTCATCCAACATTGTATTGTACCTTAGATCATCGAGGCGTTCTTGAATGACACATGGAACCACAGGTATTCAGAGCCCATCCCAGCCGCTACCCTGACCACACTGTGGTCCATCTCCGTGGCCATCTTCTCTGTCGGAGGTATCTTCGGCTCCTTCTCCGTCAGCCTCTTTGTCAACCGCCTGGGCAGGTAAATCTATTTGCAGGTCGATGTTTTTTATTGTATTAATGGGTCATTTTGGTTCATTCGTGCCCTGTGCCTTTAACAACTCTTTGGCCTTCAGAAAGTGAAGCTGACTTGTCTGATTGATTTTCAGGAGGAATTCAATGTTTCTCGCAAACGTTCTAGCATTCATTGCAGCGGGTTTCATGGGCTTCTCCAAGATGGCGGCGTCATGGGAATTACTGATCATAGGGCGCTTCGTCGTGGGGCTTTACTCCGGCCTCTCCACTGGCTTTGTGCCAATGTATGTTGGGGAGATCTCCCCCACCCCCCTCCGCGGAGCCCTGGGCACCCTGCACCAGTTGGGCATCGTCATTGGAATCCTGATGGCACAGGTTGGCACTGTCGGGCAACTGACATTCAGTTTCAAGTCGGCGATAGCTAGAGAGGACAGTCGAAATGTTTCAGAGGAAAACTGAACACCATTCACAAGAATACAGTTCGAGTGAATTTACCAACTCGCCACGTTAAATATCTGTGGTAGTTCACTGTTCATTGACAGTGTAATTACAACCTCGGAATACAATATGTATTAACTTGCAGGTATTTGGGATTGAGTCGATCATGGGGAACTCCACGATGTGGCCCTTCCTGCTGGGCTTCACGGTCATCCCGGCCACCCTGCAGTGCATGCTGCTGCCCTTCTGCCCCGAGAGCCCCCGGTTCCTCCTGATTAACCGCAACGAGGACGTCAAGGCCAGGGAAGGTACGGATCTGACCCGGCTAATGCTACAGCCCTGGTTGAGGACGTATTCCAATCGGGGGAGCAGAAGGGCTCCTGGCGTGAACGCTTGAGAGACATAGAACTGAAACACAGAACAAACACAGGTGGTTAACGTTCAGGTGGATGTGACCTGTGAGGAGAGTTGTGTTCAGGGACACCGCGGCGTTGGGTCAGATGTGGAGAACAACCGCACACCTAATGGTAAAATGATTGGTAAATATTGCCTATGATCCATATCAACAGGTAGGGAATTAGCATTTTCCCATGTAACTGATGCAGCATAGTGGTTATGAATGAGTAGCCTTAAGCATGAGGTTGCCAATCAACCTGTAACTTATTGGGCTAGATCATGAAAGTATTGTTTCCTTAGTTACCATCTTAGTCATTTTATTTTTTGTTCCGAGAGTCATGCATTAACTGAATATAATATAATGTTCATTTTAGGTATATTGCCCCCAAAAGAATGTTGCACAGAAGTAGGAAAGAGTAGACATGTAGCTTGACTATCAGGGATAACACAGAACATGTAACTTGACTATTAGTGGGAACACTAGGCACCTAACTTGACTATCAGAGCTGCACTAGATACGTTGCATCACACCCTATGGAGCAGGTTGACACTATAACTAGAAACTCTTCTAAAGACTTGTCCTCGCTGTCTGTGAAATGTTTTACCTTGATCACAAAGTCCACAGATCCCATCATTTTTGCATACTTGAGGCTTAGCCCCTGGAGAAAGTTGGGCTCAAACCAAAACGTGCACATCCAAAAGCTCTTCAGTAGTAGGTTTCAAATCCTGTCACGTTTCACTGGTACCAGTCAAACGGAGGTGAGTCCTGAGTGTGCCGTGTATTTCCCTGCAGTGCTGGAGAAGTTGCGAGGCACAGAGGAGGTAGGCGCCGACATCCAGGAGATGAAGGAGGAGAGCCGGCAGATGATGAGGGAGAAGAAGGTGACCATCCTGGAGCTGTTTCGCTCGCCCCTCTACCGTCAGCCCATCTTCATCGCCATCATGCTCCAACTCTCTCAGCAGCTGTCTGGCATCAACGCTGTGAGTGTGGAACCCTTCGGGGCGCACAGGGTCCTGGGATTTCACGTGCATGCAAGCACAGCTGCTGAACAAGCCAGATGCTAGACAAAGAACACCAGGGGAGCTAGACAGAACTAGGTACCAGATACAATCTCCAGGGACTGAAGCACATAATTGGAGATGTTGCTGGGACCGAGGAACTAGGGAAACGCCATGGAGACTTGAGGGGACCTATTTGTGTTTTGGGGACATCTTATTTTGTTTGCTGGGTATGATCCACTAAAGCATTAACGTTTGTGCAGGTTTTTTACTACTCCACTAGGATCTTTGAGAAGGCGGGGGTCTCTCAGCCAGTCTACGCTACCATTGGAGCTGGCGTTGTCAATACAGCCTTCACTGTTGTGTCCGTAAGTCACAGAAACTCTGTACATGATGCCTTAGCTGTAGTCACTTCTCAGTCTCAACAGAGTCAGCGTGTCGAGATTATTGTCGTATTATTATTATTATTGTGGGAATTAATTACTATCAAATGGAGACAATGTCATTGTAACCAACCCCCACTAACACCACCCTACTTCTCTTGCTTTCGGTCACATTTGTAGCTGTTTATTGTAGAGCGTGTCGGGCGGCGATCCCTTCACCTCACTGGCTTACTAGGGATGGCCTTCTCAGCGGTCCTCATGACTGTCGCCATGTCACTTCTGGTATGTCTCAGCTCAATATGCATATTTCATCTTTCATGTACCAGATATGCATATATCGTCTTTCATGTACAGACCAACATTAGCCAGGCTCCTTCATTAGCCAGCCTCTTCCATAAGCCAGGCTCCCCTCATGTTTTTTTTCCTCAGGACCAGCTGCCATGGATGTCTTACGTCAGCATCGGGGCCATCTTTAGCTTTGTGGCCTTCTTTGAGATTGGCCCTGGACCCATCCCCTGGTTCATTGTGGCTGAGCTTTTCAGCCAAGGCCCACGGCCGTCTGCCTTTGCTGTGGCTGGATTCTCCAACTGGTCGGCTAACTTCATAGTGGGCATGACCTTCCAATACGTTGAGGTAAGGAGAAAAAAAAGTCATGGTATTACTTTTATTACAGAAAAGTATGCATTTTCATTTAATATACAGCTATGGGAAAAGACAATTGCACCTTTTTCTTTCTTTTACAATGAAGTTGAAAAGGAATGTTTTGAGTGATGTACAATGAACAGTGTTCTCTTATTTCCAACCCTTCTGTTCCTCACTCAAAACTTTCCTTTTGCACTTTTTTGGAAAAGAAAGAAAAAGTGCAGTGGTCTTTGAATGTTTTCCAGAGCTGTATACAGATATACGCAAATGAATGTTTTTATAATATAGAAATTTTTTTGTAATAGTACTTTTGAAAGGAATGTACTTTTCTGTCTACTCTGTAGCAACTGTGTGGTCCCTACGTCTTTATCATCTTCACCGTGCTGTTGCTGGGCTTCTTCATATTCACCTACTTCAAAGTTCCTGAAACCAAAGGACGGTCATTCGACGAGATCTCAGCCGGCTTCCGCCATGAGGCTGGACAGGCTGGGGACAAGTATGCGCCCGACGAAATGAATAGCCTGGGTGGAGCTGACTCCCAGCTCTAAGCCCACTAACACCCCCCAACCTACCTAGCTGTTACTGAAAGAATGGGTGGGCCAGATTGTATTGGTCATTTCTAATAGAGGCATGAGTGACTCTCCTATAGGTTTACCTTCCCTGCTCTCAGATGTAAACTTTTGACTGCAATGAGACCAGGGGTCCGTGTGGGGCGCTGAGAGTATTCACAGGAAGTAGAGGCTCTCTTTGTGGCCCCATGGGTAATACTGGCAGATATCCATGGCCTTGTCTCATTTGGCTAAAAGGTCTGCCCTCCACCCTTTATCCTCATCCTCTGTTAATGCATGAGTGGAGATGGATTGACACATTTCAAATACTTGTGTTTATTGCCATTTCATATGTTCGGTAAATGGTATACTTTTCTGTTAGTAAGGAACAAAGTAAACAATCTTGGTAAAGGCATTTGATTCACCCCTAATAACACAATAATTCATTACAAATAACACTGTTCATGGCTGTTCCTGAATATATTTGCAAAAAAGGATTTGTTTATGTACCCTACCATTAAGTTCTAGTTTGAATAATTTGAATCACTTCAATTAATTTATTGATTAAATGAATGAACAAGCTTTCATATAGGTTTTACAGTGCTCTTGATCATTGCACATACCTTCTGACAACGTGGGTTTAGTAATATCAGAGCAATCCTCTCCATAAAAATCACCTTACATTTTTTAAACCATTTGACACAATAATTATGTCCATTGATTTGAAATTTGATTTTTTTTCAAGCACTGTGGTCTTTTAAGATGACATGTTATTATTAATGTATAGCAAAGAACTAGTACACTGGTAGAAACTTGAAAATTACAACATAAGATGTCAACTACAAAAGGATGTATCAAATTGTATGTATTAAACTGTATTTTGTAATTTTAATATATTTACCCTGATATCTAGAAATACAAAGGGCTGTTCACAGGGTATGTTTTTTAAATGAAATATTGGGCAGAACGTTTATGGTTATTATGGTATTATCCTTAGCCATCTTTAAGTCTAAGAATCACTGTTATGAAGTAGGACAACGATGTCATCAAATAATGTGTGTGTGTATATTTATATAGAGAGAGAAATATATATACATTTATAATAGTAAATATTATACACTCCTCTTGAGCGTATGGAGTTTATTAATGTCCTCTGATTTACAGAAGTATATGTAGTGGAAATCTCTCAATCGGTCAAACCTAGTCCTTTTTTATACTTGCATTATGGTTTTGTTTGATCAATTCAATACTGGTTTTGGATTGTGTGTACTCTGTGTGTGTTTCTGTGTGTTTTAGTGTGTTTACACCACTAGTTACTGCTTTACGTATAATGACTTTTTCTTTCATATTTCACTCTTTCTGTAAATAAAATACAAAACAAAAGTAATTGTAGTTGTATAACCACAATATGAGCAAAAAATTTGCTAATCTTTGTGTAGACTAGTATAGAGGACATGTAAGTAGGCATTAGAATGTTTTGTTTTGTGTAAAAATGATGATGTGCCAAGACTACTCTTCTTGCAGTTCTTCCATCTTCTTTATGATATTCCGTATGGTAGATAGCTGGATATTGAGCCTAATAAAAACTGCATAAAAAACACTGTTGTAGGCTTTACTGTTCAAATAATTAACACATTCAAATATAGTGCGGTAGTTAGAGAAAAAATATTAAAATATACTTTTGTTTTAGATTTTATATAACTGTAAACAATGGTTTGGCTGAGTACTTTTTTATTACTGATTATTGTACTAGTTGATGTCAAGAACACTAGATATACTACATAATATTACCTATCTGTGTTCACAGTACTGGCCCTGGGTTTAGTGCTATGTTAAACAACAATAGTTGCTTAGGTTATCAACTTTATATTTTAAGTTGTCCCAGGTGAGGAAAGCGTGTGAGGGAGGAGCAACTGTGCATAAGCACATATAATTGTGTATATAAATATAAAAATAAAGCAAGCAAACAGGGAAACATTTCAATGTTCCTCAATGCATCCTCTCCAAGCTCTGGTAGCCGGTGAGTGCTATTCTGGATCCTTGGCTCGTTCTCACGTTGCGCATGCGTTGGATATCCCACCAATCGTTGGCTAGCTGTTTTGAAAATGTGTTTTAATTTCCCAGTTTAATGATTTTAACCTCTTGTGTCTTTGAATTTTGTCTGCGGTCTCTTCATAGTCTTGGTGTTTAGTCATGCCTCTTGAAACGTGAAACGCTTTGGCTGTAATAATTGAATTCAAATTATAACATGTATGAATCAATCTAGTAGCAATATGAATCTATCTATATATAACTATATAATGCTATCTGTAAATCATCACAAAAATATAGGAAAACCACCCCATCTGGCAACACTGCTAACCGACGACCTGCCGGTTACTGATTGGGCGATATAAAGCGCATGCGCAACATAGGGACGCGCAAAGTATCTAAGATAGCACTCACTCTGGTAGCTGTTTCTGCATTGATGTCCCATAAGCTCTACTCTGCTAATATTATTGTCAGAATTGTATAATTAATAAATGCAAGAGGGTTTTACCACTAAATTCAAAAGTACCTATGATCATGACCATATTTTATATATTATTTCAGATTTTTCCTGATTTATCTCTCAAATTCAGGCATTTGTTTGGCCGACTGCTTGACGACTGCTTTGACTTTTTCTTGAAAGGGGGTGCGACTACAGGACCTCTGTCATATGTTTCGCTGTTATAGAAATCCTCGTTCTCACGTCTCCGTTTTTTGTATTATAATTTAGTATTGACATTTAACTGCAATGTTGACATAGATTCCGACAGGTTTATACCCTTGGATATTTTGCACTTTCGATTAGCTTCTGTATTTTGCTCTACGTTGTCGAGGAACTAGGAAAGCAGTTCCTTTAATCAAAGACGACTGAAATACGGAAAACATAAGGTGGTGCCACTCGTACTAGCCAGGTGTGATAGTATTGGTAATCACCAAGGATGGCGGACGAAGCCCTGTTTCAGTTTTTACACAACGAGGTGATACAGTATATTTACAAATCAGCTGAACATGGGGAAATGGTGAGACCTGCTTGTGTGGTGGAATACTGGACAGCAACGAATGTTTGTGTTTAATAACCATTTTTGATTTCCTCCCCATATTCTCCAGGAAAATGGGAGATCCATTACCAAACTGGAAAATATGGGATTCCGGGTGGGCCAAGGACTAATAGAAAGGTTTGTTAAAACACTGTATTATCAGTTTCATATGTCAACATCAATAAGGGAATTAATGTTGTTTACAACTGAGATTGTCTCCACGCTGACATCACTATGTTGATATTTCTGTACATAATTTGTAAACAACAGTAACACAATGGTGAACACACCCTTTACATTAGGTTCACAAAAGACACAGCAAGGTTTAAAGATGAGCTTGATGTCATGAAGTTCATCTGCAAAGACTTTTGGACCAGTGTGTTCAAAAAGCAAATCGACAACCTAAGAACAAATCACCAAGTAAGCCTCAACTTTCATACACTCAGTGACTGCCACCACTAATCAACATTTGCATTCAAGTATTGCAGTCAAGTATTTTGACAGAATGTACTGGTATTGCATCTTCTGTGGATTTTTTCCAGGGCATTTATGTGCTTCAGGATAACAAATTCCGGTTACTCACTCAGCTCTCTGCTGGTAAACAGTATTTGGAGCATTCCCCAAAGGTAAAGCAGCATAATTGAAAAACGTATTTGTTAAGCAGTTGACTACCTTAATAATTGACACCACAGTAATGGTTATCCCTCCCCATCTCATTGCAGTATCTGGCATTCACATGTGGCCTAGTTAGAGGAGGGCTTTCCAACCTTGGAGTGAAGAGTATTGTCACCGCAGAAGTGTCTGTTATGCCTGCCTGTAAGGAGTTATCATTGGTTAACCTTTTTAAACATTTAACCACATTCACAATACCCCAAAAAGACTATTTAAGTTTACAGTTATTTTACACTTGTCCAGTGATTGTAAGGCATTATCATGCACCATTCATTATTTAACATTACTCATCATAGTCTAATACAACAAAAGAATATATCAAGCTGCCGTAACGATACCATCTGACATTATTTCTTTGCAGGTAAATTTCAGGTCATGATTCAGAAAGTGTAGCAACCTCCGGAAGAAGGAACCTTTATTCCCCACACTCATCTCACTTTTATTGCCTTTCTTTATTAAACGAAAGCTGGAAATGTCCTGCATGCAGCGTTGTGACATACAGGTAACTGCCAAAACAAAGGAAAAGTAAAGCACCTGTACACGCCATTTGGCAGCCAGCTTCAATGGGCCTTGGCATAGATTTAATCAGGAAGTATTGGAGGGATGTGACATCATTCTTCTGTTAGATGTTAGGTGGTTAATGCACTGGAACCCATCCATAGAAGATTTCTTCCTGAAAACTAACATGCAACCTCAATCATTGTTCAGGTTTGATTAGGTTACTTTTGAAATTGTAATGCATTACAGTTACTTGTTTGCTGCATCACGATTGAATTAATAACATAACATCTGGATTTCCCAAGCTCTGTAATGTAATTTGGTTAATTTCAGTTACATTTAAATTAGGTGTGGAAAAAATATTTTATTAAATGCATTTGGTGTGTCATTATAATGGTCTAAAAAAACAAACATATTCGCCCAACTCTTTGAATGATGATGTTAATGTTATTGAGGAAACAAAAAAGTGGCTGTAATCTTTTCGCAAACATACTGCTAAAGAATTACTCTAATTTGTTTTTTTATAGTTATTGTATTATTATTATTGGTGTGTATCTAATTACAAGCATATTCCTCAGTTCTGCAACAGTTAGTGATATGTCAGCATGTTGAGTAGTCTTCAGTGCTAAATCTCCTGCCAAATGTGCCCCAACAATTTCTGCTTCCATAGTCGCTGACAACTCTTTTCTGAAAAATATTGCTTATTTACATTTGAGAAGTTAACTTGTGAATTGTACACTGGAACAACAAGTCTCTTCCAATGGATTAAAAGTATAATCTGAATTGTTATTCCCTCTAACATTGTATGTGCATTCAGTGAGTGTACATGGTTCATTGTGCTGAATTTGTCCACAATTCAATTGTTTCCTATGTGAAGAATCTGATTCAGCCATGGACATGATCTAAACTGGTTGAAGGATGTATATGTGATGAAAAGCAAGTGTTGATACATGACTGTGTTCACATTTTTTATAGTCATGGACATCTTCCATTGACACTGTTGTTTGATCCTGCTTTCTGGAAACATTGCCTGCGGTTGGCCTTCCAAATGAAAGCCACTAGGGGAAGAGGCAGTTATCCCGTTCTAGCCATGGTAGCCAAAGTAATGGGTAACTGGGCCTAACCATTATTTCATATACTGGCCTGAATACAGCATTTTCAACCAGGCCGTGAGGTGTGATAAGATTTGGAGGTATGCCTCGAGACCACCATAAACATGAGACGGGATGTTAATTACTTAACTCAGGAACCACCTGTATGTTTTTCTATTATTTTGGCGGTTACATTTGTTTTTATCAAATTTCTTTGCACTTTTTATTGTTGTTCAGTGTGATTAATCAATTCATCATTCTGACATTCACAGGAAACATGTTTTTGTTGTGTTTATTTGCACTGACTGAAGTATTTTTATCCATTTGGTTAGGCCATAATAGTGGCCTATATTGTTGGTCCTACATGCAGAAGTAGTTACTTTATTTCACCATCAATGAAGGTGAGGTCTATAGACTGTGATACTGTGCAATGCACATACTTCATGAACATTTGTATTATCCATGTATTATCTCCCCTTAAGTTCTCCTGTTGTTTTTATTGATAAATGAATTATGAAAAAGCATTTCACTTTATTTGTTGTTGTACCACCTCTCCTAACACCTTAATAGGGGTATTTAAATATCTAGTAGCAATATGCGAGGACTTAATGGCATTTATTTGTTCTGGATGTAAGCCAGGTGCCCTGGAATTCAGTGGGATTTTAGATTTAAAGGACCGTTGAAAATAGGGTAGAAATGCAGTGCTTGTGCCAGAAAACCACCATACACTGTCACCATACAAGATTCACATGAACAATGGTAGCGACCAATAATCAGAAATTCTGACCTAAACATAATTGCTCTTCAAACGTGTAATGTTGTTGCTGAAAATTAAAACAAATCTTAAAATTTCAAAAAACATCTACTGACAAGTGTATCTGCCTTAAGTATCTAGGTATCCTAATTAGCCTGACCAAGCACTTACTTTATAACTTGATGGCGCCCAGGAAATGTAATAGTAACCTTGGCACGTGAAACTGAATGAATATATTTTGAAACATTTTGGAAAATGGATAGCTACGTTGTGTGGAAAGCATTGGGATTGTAGCGGACTGATTTGGGGGAAAACAAATGAATCGTTTCTGTTTCAACGACAGCATTTGCGCATATGTTAATACATATTTTAATTATATGCACTTTACTTTGGGATAAATCTCTATTTTTGTTCAGTTCTAACAATTGTTCTAATTAAAACGTCAGTACTCTTTAGTGTGCCCCCACCAGACATTGTATGACTCATTATTTCGTGGTTTTTGTGGCATCTTTTAAGAAAATAAACTCAACACGGATCATCCGTAGATTTTTAGCAAAACAATATTTTTTTCGCTGTACGGAAAACGTTCCCGAACAATGACTCTCAAAGCGCAACACACAAACATCTAAAAATGCGTCGATATAAAAACAATAAAAAAAAGCATTAACTTTGATTGGCTGCTACAGTTAGATGACGTAACAGGAAGTATGTGCATTGAAACCAATGTAAGATCTATTAACCTGGACAAGGCTGTTGATTGGCTGGTTCAAATGGGGAGGAAATTTAAACGATATCCCGACATTTTTGTTCTTGTTTTGTGCTCCGTGTTTAACTGACGATTTACGGAATTCCATTTCGGCTTTGCTGTGTTTATGTAATACACATTTGAAAGGTATGTACTTCATATATACATATTTTTTATGACCATGTTTACTTTTATGTTATCTACCGGGATAATTTGGACAGTAGGTTATTTAGATACTTCGCGTATCAAGCTTCCTACTATACTGTGGTTCAACTACCTAGCTAGTTAACCATAGCGGATATTTAACGTTGATTAGAATTGCATTTCTTAGTTTCGAAACTTTTCAGTGCCTGCTATTCAATGTCTAAGTTTGTTCCGTGCTTCATAACCTGGCTTGGCATTATTGGTACTGCAGCGAATGTTTGAAAAGTGTTTTCTCGGTATTTAGTTAGCTAGCTAACGTACCTATTTTGGCAAACGCGGTCCACTTAAAAGTATACGAACCTTCGTTTTGGGCCCCCAACCATATAACACTCTTTCTGCACGTTTAGGAGGACTTCCATTAAGTCATTACAACTATAATGGATCCAGAGATGGCGCAGAGTGAATCGGCTAGTTATTACGAATTCGATGCACCATCACATGTGATTGATTTCAAAGCATTGGATACTGAGGACAATGCAGACATTTGGTTTGGTAAGATGTTTTAAATTGTACTGAATTATTTTACGTTATCTTAGTATATTTGTGTCTCTTCCAGTGAGTTGTTTAAGAATGTTGCTTGCCATGATACATAAATGTATTCATTTCAAACGGTCTGCACGCTCTTATCACTGTAAAATGTCTGACTTGCATATTTGTCGATTTTCCTCATTTTAAATCCTACGACTGCAGACCAGTGTGCTGGCCAAGATGAAGGACCGTTGGGCCATCTCGCCACCCCAAACAGAAACAACATCGCGTTTGGAGTGACACCAAAAGCACACTTGCCTCGAGCGATTGTATCTCCCATGGTGAAGGAAGACTCCAAGTCAGGTTGGTGCTATGGACAGTTGCCATACTATTTATGACATGAGTAGTGAACACTTTTTTCTTTGTATTAACTAACCTGCCAGATTAGGGCATTCATGAATAATGTCCCAATTGTGTTTTTTGTGCTTTTGGAAAACCAGGCCCTGTTTAATTTAAGCATCCACTTAACTGATCAGTTGATTAACTTGTTCTGGTGTGGTGCAGTTTCTGCTACTCTTGGGATAATAAAGGAATTATTTTTTGTACAGGTTTCATGCTAATTACGTGTTTATGCTTTAGAGGCCCCAAGCACCTCCTTGGATCCCCCTTCCAACATTGTAACGTCCTGGGAAAATGGGACTGTTCCGGTAAATGCCAAAACTAAGAGGAAGGCACCCCCTGCTCAACCACGCAGGTATGCTGCCCTAGATTTTTTTTTTCAAACCTCTCGTCTGGGCCCTTTGCTGTTTTGTGTATGGGCTCTACTTGAGTTGGTGCAGTGTGTTTTCTCAAGTAATGACCTTCAGAGTGGGTAAATCAGTTGCAGCGCTATTACATTTTTTAAGTTTGAGGGGCCTCAAGAGGCGTTCCACAAACCACTTCTTCCTAAGACTGGTCACCTGACATCTTGTTGGAAGTTTCTGGAACATGCGACCTTGGTCATATTCAGAGGCGCTTCGGAAGCATGTCCTGTCTGATTATGCTGATTAAGGACCACTAATCAGCAAAGTGATGCCCATTGGTGATGACCATTCATTAATAAGAAAATAGAATTGTTGGACCCTCGGGATCAGTGTTCAGTACCCATGGCATAGTCAAGATGTCATTTTGGAGGGTGAAATGGCACACTGAAATGTAAAAAAATAATCATAAAATCGTATGTTATGTTGAAAGTGCACAATTTATAAAGGTTTTATTGGACTATAGGTGCCTGATTAGGAGCCCTTGTTCTGTTAAATTTTTAGCTTTGTCTAGCTATGGCACAATTATACAAGCTAGTCAACTAAGCAACTATGGTTTTACCGTGTAGTGTTTCATCGTGATGGTATGTTGCTTGTTTCTCCTCTGAAGGGTTTCAAAACGAAAAGAGGGAGCCACTACTGAGGAAGGACGACACATTTCCTCTCAAGTTGCGCCACCCGTCAAGAAGCAGAGGAGGTCAGTACACCCCAGTTTGCCCCGTTCCCTCAGTCTCCCGCGTCGTCTCGGTAATTATAACGCTGTGCCTGGCATCTTGCCCCGGAGTGTGGTCGTAGTCATCGTCGCTATTCCTTACAGCTACCAACCTGCTGCTGTAAGAACCTTCCGGTCACATCGAAGGTAAATGCTTCGTCTTCCCTTTCCACCGTGGTGTCTTGAGAGACGTGGTCAGGACTTCACTATTGGGTGTGGTAGTGATGTTGGGGAATGTGCAATAATGCATTACCATAACACGGTTATTGTAGTGTCACAGTACACTCCGCTACAGACCATAATCAGACTGGTGTGCTGTTGTCATGGGCGGGTGGGTTTGGTATGTGACTAAAATTGCTACAGGATGACATTGGAGTCTGGACACTGATCCCAACATCTGGGATTGGATTATGTTGAGGGATCTTTTGCCCTGCCTCCACATCTCATTTGTGCGTCCGTTCGGCATAAACCGGGGTGGGCAAATATTTTGGCCACATCAGGATTTTGAAATGAAATGGAGGGCCACATTTGTTTTTGTACTTTGTTAATCATAATGGATTTGGAGGCCAGAAAAAAGCATTCCGTGGGCCGGATGGGACAGCCTCGCGGGCCGCATTTGGTCCTCGGGCTGTAGTTTCCCCATCCCTGGTCTAAACGGTCCCACTCTTGGCAGCTTTCTGTCCCTACCATGTTTTTGGCCAGCAGGTGTCAACGTGTTCCCCTTACGGTAGTTTGTATATCTGATTCTTTGACCAGTGTGTTTTGTGTGGTCATTGATCCTGTCTTTGTTTTCCAGGAGTTCTTCGTCTGTACCTTCCAGGCGTAGTGGTGCTGTCCACACCGGCAACACTGTGCGTACCAGTATGCGACTGAAACCCCAAGCAGCCCAGCCTGACGCGGCAGCACCTAGCGTCACACAGTAAGGCCTTCTGTCAGTAATGCTTACAAAGCCAACCAGTCAAGGAGGCAAAACCTGCAGTCAACATTGTCTAGGGTAATCCACCCCCAAGCGGCAGTGATATCTTTTCATGGTTACATGTTTGGAATTGGCATTTGTCTCCTATCATTTTCATAACACTGTCCGGCAGTGTGGCTTTTCTTGTCTACTTATTGTGAACACGGAAATGAAAAGTTCAATATTGGCGTTATTTAATTTATATCCTGGTTTGTTTTTGAGTGACTACACCTTTAGTGGAATTTAGTCTTGACTACATTTGTTCAACAGTTTCTGCTCTTACCTTTTGTAAGAGGTTGTAGTCAGTTGAGAATAGTTAGGGATGATACTGAAAAGGCTTTGTTTAAGATAATTCCACCACTGCCTGTATCAACTTTAGGAGGTAACTGTTAAATGTTGTTACTGAAACAAATGTAGTCTGATCAACACTGCTTATTCATACGGTACAAATTTTAGATGGCAAATCTTTGTGACTTTTCGCAGGATGTTGCAGAAAAGTCCATGCTGCTCGTTGTTAAACTGCTTGACATGCACGGGTCTACCCTGTTTTTGCCTTCTTTGCACTTTGAAAGTAGCTGAACAGTAAACAATTCCGCAACCGACAGGTTTTGTTTAGCCAACCTTGTGTTGGATCTATGTGTTTTGAACCTTCAGAGTAATGGGAAATGTGCACAGCTGAAAGAAGGAATTGGGAAAGAGGGTTTTCAATGTTTATTCAGCAGTTCTAGTACATGGTCTTACATTCACTGGTCTGGCCCGTGTTAGTTTTCCTTTCTGATTCCAACCATATAACAATTGACCTTGAGGAAGCTTGTGTTAAAGTCCCTGAATGTTCAGGTCTAGTGCCTTGTTCATCTCCATGGAAACAGCAGCATGGGTCTATAGTATGCTTTTACCCAGGATGCCGTGCCCCTAGTACCAGTGACAGTTATCTTACACATGGTTAACTAACAGTTAACTGTGTGATTAAAACGCACTCATGAGTGCAAGTTGTAGTTGGCACTGTCGGGTGTCTGTTAAATTCTGTTAAACAAGTAGTGTAGCCGATTGTAGATACTCCAACTTGTTTCCACTCCAGGAATAAGAGCTCAGAGAGCCAGGAGTTGGAGCGCATCAGGACTCTTCAGAAGGAGGTGGCTGACCAGCGGAAGAGGAACGAGGCCAGTTATAAGGCTGCTTTGGCGGGCAGTAAGTACTCCTTCCTGTACATCAGCGTGGCAAGCTTGAATCAACGGGATTTCATCTTATCAATCATGTCGTCCATCAGCTCAGCTCCCTAAGAAACTGGCCCTTTCCACCACCGTACCCAAGGAGTTCAACTTCAGCACAGATGGGCGGGTCAAAGCAGGCATGACATCCACCCACAAGGAGGTTGACTTCACAGCTCAGCTTCGCAAACACCCATCCTCTCCTGTAAGTAACTGGCTTTCTTTGACCAAATCAGCCACTGTCGTTTGCATGGTTCTCACAAACACATTTTTGGAGAGAGAAAAAAGCTTTTACATTTCTTATTTAATGTGTAAAATAAGTTTAGTTTTTTTTGTGACGTTTATTCATGGTATAATATTCATTTGCATGGGTGACATGAATGATTTGGCCATAAGGCTCCTCCAAGAGCGGTGATGGCGAAGTACAAGGGATGTCCTACTTTTTATGAATCGTGTTTCACCAGACATTTGGTTGGTTGGGTTTTCCTTTTGCAGTCCAAGGCACCAAAAGGTACCACTGTACCCAGGCCCTTCAACCTGTCGACTGCCAGTAGGAAGAAGGTGGATGGCCCTGCTCCCTACGTGCCAATGGCCCAGCAGATCGAAGAGTTTCAGAAACGTACACCCACTCGCTACCACCTTCGCAGCCGACAGAGTCAGGAAAGAGGTGTGTGTTCGCTGTAATCTGTAAACCGTGGCGCTCTCACCTGGATCAGTGTGTTCAATATGAATATCTCTCCTTCAGGCCCGTCGCCTGTGAAGGGTGAGCATCTAAAGATCACCCACCCTCACACCCCTCAGCTGATGACTCGACAGAGGAGCCGTCCTGTATCTGTAAAGAGCAGCGCAGAGCTGGAGGAGGAGGAAATCCAGAAACTCCAACAGTGAGTCCACATGTCTTCACTCATCAGTCTTGGCCAGTGACTCCCAACCATCTCCCAACCATCTCCTGGGGACCTTTTATCCCAGAGCCAGCACGCCTGAATCAACTTTTAACTTCTTAACAAGCCCTTACCTGTTGAATCTGGGAGCTAATTTTGTGCTTCAACTTCACTGAGATCGCTGGGTGGTTTGAGAACCGCTGGTCTAGGCTTTGTATTGGTAGTTAATTTCCAAGTTCTTACTGCTCTTCTAGATCTCAGAACTCCCATAGAAATGGCCTTTATCTTGGCCCTGGACAGTTCACACCTCTGCTTTTATTATTTTGAACAATCAACTAGTCTCCCTTCAGTTAACGGCTCCACCTGTCCTGTGCCGTCCCTCCGGCAGGTTTAAGTTCAAAGCTCTTGAGCTCAACCGGAAGATCTTGGAGGGGGCGTTGAACCCCAAGAAGCCTGCGGTGAAGGAGCCCACCCGCCCCGAGGGCTTCCACCTGCTGATGGACCGAAGGCTGGCGGAGCGACAGGCCAGCAAGAAGCCTGAGGAGTCTGAGGAGCAGCACACCTTCCACTCCCGACCCCTGCCTGTCAGGATCCTGGAGGAGGTGGTGGTACGTGCTGCGTGACCCCTTTTAGACACGCGGGGATTTCTGCTCCCATTTAGTACTCTTCAAAGGTTTACCTGCTTGGATGTCTGCAGGTTTTACTCTCCTGTTGTTTTTCTCTCTTCCATTCTGTACTTGGCTGTTTGTGGGTTTTCATAGCATTGTCTGTTTTGGGCAACTTCATTATCCTACTCTGATCCCACGCATGATCTGTTCATGTTTCAATCCATACAGTAATATTAGGTGCCTCTGTCTTCCGGTCTGCTCCTAATGAAGTCCTTCCAGACAAAGGAAGTGACTTGCACCCAGTTATATTAGTAACATTAGCATGCTCCGTTTTGACCTGTATGTATATCCGGAACATTCACCCTCTGCTGTAATACTGTGATGTGTTGATGCTGCAATGGCTTCCTTGTTAATGAGGTCCCACACCGTTTGGTTCACAGGGAGTCCCAGAGAAGAAGGTGCTCTGTCCCACTGTTCCAGAGTCCCCTGCGTGGGCGTTGAAGAAAAGGGTGCGTGTGGAAAGAAAAGTAGAGGAGCTGAAGCCCCCTGCCCCTCTCAAGGCCATCTCTGTGCCCCACTTCGGCCTGCCCTTCCAGCCTAAGCTCCAGGACAAGACCCAGGTGGAGGTGTGCCCCTTCTCCTTTGAAGAGAGGGAGCGTGAGAGGAGGCTCCTGAAAGAGAAGCGACTGGAGGAACTGAGACACGAAGAGGTACCATCATTAACAGCCTTAGACGTTGTAGTTTGGTTTAAGATTCAGGCGAACTCCTTGCATGCTCAATCTGCTTATGGTGGGATCCTGTTGCCAAGGTAGTTGGCTAATAATGGCTCAACCTGATTAGAGATTTAGTATTTTGTGGTTCTTTGTCCAGTTACCTGAAAAATTGCTCTGCTAGATCAGTGTTTCTCCACTGTGTAAGAGACCGGAAAACCATTTATAATATTGGCTATTGTATTCAGTTGACTTACTCAAGTTTTTGACATTTTATACATTCCATTCACCGAGATCGATGTGTGATCTGAGTATTCTCGTAATAGTATTTGCGCCGTGTATATCAATATACCGTTTTGCGATGCCCACTTCAGGTGCCAAAGTTCAAGGCCCAGCCTCTGCCGGACTTCCATGAGGTGGTTCTGCCGGAGAAGAAGGTAGTGGAGCCGACCAAACCGGAGCCCTTCAAGTTGCTCATTGACGAGCGTGGAGCCGTTAAGAACGACCGATGGGAGCAGATGGTAAGACCGTGGTCCCTAAATTCTGGGAACATGACTCCTTTCCTGCCGCATCGTTGCTTCACACGCGTTTGTTGTCGTCAGGTGAAGGAGGAGCAGAAGCACCAGGCGGAGGCCACCACCTTTAAAGCCGGACCGAACACAGTGATTCACCGAGAGCCGTTCATCCCCCATAAGGAGAACCGCTCGCTCCTCGGTACGTTTAACCACTGTTCCTGCGCCCCTCCTTTCTGCACTGGTGGTCATGGGAGCCCTTGCGCCTGTTCCTCCTTGTTCCCCGTACCAGTCCTCTTGGCACTCCACTCCTGCTGTACGTTTAGTCTGTTTGGCCCACCCTGAGCGTGGCTTTCATGTTCCTAGCTGTTCACTCACGTGTTGCTTTCTTTTACCACCCTCCTGCTTTACAAACGCACTCCCCACCCAAAACCCCTTTTCACCATCGCAGACGTTAATAATTCCACAGTTCCGGAGGGCTTCCAGCTGTCCACAGAGCGCCGGGCCGCGGAGCGCATGGAGTTTGAGAGGGCAATTAATGAAAAGGAGGCGCTGAGGGCTCAAATGGAGGAGGGGGTTCGCAGGGAGCAGGAGGCACGTGAGAAGGAGGAAATGGTCCGTCTACGCCAAGAGCAGGTAACTCCTCTAACCTCTGAACAGCCCTTTAAAGGGTGGTTGCAGGCTTGTAGTGTTTGGTGTCCTTCAATCTGGTTACATGATTTGCGCTGGGATAGGATGGATTTGAGCAGATCTTTTCGAGGTGAGAGTCACTGTTCCCTCTGTTCACCATTGTCTTGTCTGACATACTTCATGTGGCCAGTTAATCTGGTCTTGTTGTGAGAAAGCGGTCCCTCCATTCACCAGGATAATGAAGGTTCCTTCTGATACGGTTCTGTGCACCCCTGTAACCGCATAGTGATCATGTCTTCAAACAGCGGTTAATGGATCATGCCAGGGCTTATTGCTACAAGGGTTTCTGTGTGCCTTATTCTTTCACGTTATGTTGCTAAGATCCATAATGCAACTAATAAATTGCTCATCCGCTGTGATATTGACCGGAGGGTTTTTCCACCAACTCGGGAGCAGGCTGTCTTTGGTGTCGCGACCTGCAAAACTGTGCCGTTGGCCTTGAATGCTTTTTCATTGTCGTCCCTCAGGTCCACAAAGCCCAGCCCATCAGACATTACAAACAGCTGGAGCTAAAGAAGAGTGATGTCACACTCACTGTGCCCCAGTCTCCCAACTTTTCTGACCGCTTTCGCATGTGATTGCTGAGGCATATGGAAGTTATTGTATATATCATAGAACCATTCCGTTTTAAAGTTATGCTGTCCTGTTTCTGTAGGTCCTCTAAAGTTTGAAGTTTTCAGATTTGTATTTCTTATTGGAGAATCTGCAATTCCTGCCTACTGAACATGGCCTGTACATTTCTAGCGTGTTCTGTCTTGGTGTTTCTTTTATGTATAATAAAATCCTTTTTAATGTCTTAACCTTTTCACATGTCAATCAGATTTCTACTATGCCATTGTGTATTTACATGCTGTAATGTTTGCACATGCGTTCTGTCAATAAACAGTATCCAAATCATTCTCTGATACTTTTTCTGGATTTCAGGACTGTTTTTACTCTTAGCCTATGAACTTCAGGTGGTGAAGGTTTGTACTGGCGACTTAAGCGATGGGTTTCCCTAGTGATGGTGTACTTACCTCTGGGTTAGAGGATTGTGCTACTTGGGTCGCTCTGATAGTTGGCTATCTTTTCAGTCAATCAACTATTTAGACATTTCCATGGGTTCCAGGGCAGTCTGTTGTTCATTGATACGTCAAAGCAAAATTCAAGTTTGTTTGTAGAAACTGTTCTGAACAATTGTCAGAACAATTGAACTGATCACTAATGGTGTTATTGCCTCCTATGAACATCTACTGGGTTGCTTTTGTTGATGCTGTGCTTTAGGGGATGTCTGGTCTGCATGCCGTTGTTATCTGCTCCCGTTCCAACCCTTGGCACAGGCTTGCTGGCCTATTTCTGGACTGTGCGGCTGTAGCTGGAGGAGATAACCAGAGAACGCTGCATTCTGCTGGCTTCTCGCTGGAGCGGACCATCCCGACTGACTTGGCGGTACCGGGCCTGCTTTTGTGTCTGACGTTTGTCTTCTTCCTACTCTGCTTTCATATGGTTCTAATCGGTATGTGCAATTTAAAACTTGAATACTGAAGTCTACCAACATGTGACTTGGATCGGTCACCAGCGGTCCTGCTTGTAAGTTGCATTCTCTTTCTGCGCTCATTGAGTCTGTCTTCTGTCTACAGCTTGTTGCACATTAGGCAGGTCCTACGCAAGCCTAGTGTAGGTTGTTCAGCATGGGTTCGGTGCGCTGCGCTCCACCAGTCCCACACCCTACAAACATACCTGTCCTGGAGGCCAAAGTAGATCACCTGACCCACAAACTGGACGAGTTCCTCTATGGTGCCTGCTATGTGTGCTCTACCTGCAGTCTGCACAGTGGCCAGAGGGAGGCGACAGTGAGACAGATTGAGGCCCACTCCAACATGCTAGAGAACTTGGACAAGAAGATGGGAGAAATGCAGAAGACTTTAGATGGCATCATTAATGGTAATCAGTCACTGATGAATTATTGTTTCATTTGAAAACTTGGCACAGAATTCCATATTGGTCTAAGTTTCATTTGGGTAGGCTTTGGGTTGTCTGAATTTGGAATAACTATGAGGTAGACTTTGAATTTGAATGGTTTGTGATACCGTGTTACCATCGTGCCCATGCTGATGTAAATATGCAGTTGAGTTTGGAGGAACATTTTCTTTTCATTGATAAATCTATTTGTAAAAAAGTTCTGCAGCACAAGGCCCCTCCCACCTGCAAGGGACTTGCCCCACCCATGGACCCACCACCTAGTACACCCTCTCTGCCAGCCAGAACCTCACTGGTCACTTCTGAGGTAGTTTGGGTTCGTTTACACAGTGTGTGATTATATTTATACACTGCATGCTATATTAACATGTTGATAATAATCTGAACAACTGCAAACTGACTGTTTTGTTGATTGATTGATCAGTGGCCCACAATGTGTGATGTCCAACAAGACTGTTTTCTGTTTGGTGCAGGGTAAGAGACAACATACTCCTATCGCCCCTTCAAACAAAGGTATCAACAGGTTTCATTAAGCTATTGAGCCGTGTTGAACGGGTGGGTTGATAAGCGTTGGTAGCGGTGTTTACTACTAATGTGAAATACAAATGACATTGTGTGCTGTGTTGTTTCACAGATACTGATGCAGTGAGAACATTACCCCACATCCCAAAGACCCTGGCAAGGCCTGCCGTGACCGAAAACCAAGTGTCCACTGGACCTACAGGACAGACCCTTCATCAGTGGGCAGCTAACAAATGCCAGGATGAAAAACAACACACTTCTTCAACTACTGCAAATAAAGGTACCAGTTGATTTCAAGACCATTGGAGGATATTATATTTTATGTTATAGACCAGGGGTCTCCGACCCTTCTCGTGGAGTGCTAATGTCCTGTTGTTTTTCACTCTTACCACCATTTTACACGATTGTAAGATAGTTGTTTACTGAATGAGGCGGCATATACATGGGGCTGGATTGAAAACAACTAGGACAGTAGCTCTCTAGGAGCAGGGTTGGAGACTCATGTTATACGGACACCATAAAAGCACTGACCAATGATATCCTAAGGTATTGGAGCAGGACAGGATGATTGTACACAAGCAGGAGAGCAGCGGACTGTGAAGAACCTATTTCAGGTCAGAGGTCCACCAATGGCTGTAGAGTCTCACATACGGAGTGAAAAGGATGGGATGAAAGAGGGGTCTGTCCAATCCAAAGTGCTTTCACCAAAGACCCAAACTCAGCCTAGGACAGTGACCGAGAGCCAGTCAACCGCACCGTTTGAGGAATTACATATGACAGTCTCTCTGCCAGTCAGAAATTCATTAAGCACCAAAAAGGTAATGTTATGTGAATGGTTGTGTGATAAATTTACATGGCATGGATACTGCATATAGCTAATTTCTTTTAATGCCAAAACAGATCTTTATTTTCAAAGCTCTGCCATGTTTGAAAGAGTGGCTGGCCCTTAATAATGCCTGACCTACAAGAATGTTGTTATAAATATAATGTATTTGGACCTGGAACGGTTAGATCTGTAAATGTAATTCTCAGGTTATTTGATCGGTTTGAACAGGGCAGTTGTAGCAGTGGTTAGTTATGACTGAATGTATACATTTCCTTCATATTTTACTTCATGCGTTACGATGGACTGAACGATTTACGATCTTTATGATGTGTATTCAACACCTATTAATGCATGTTATTCCAGGTACATCCTATTGTAATGTTTCTCTCATGCTTAGGGTAAGACACAGGATGAGTTGGAGACAAACAGACACCCGAATACAAGACCATGCTGTACGGTGACGGGAAACAAAGGTACCTCGCACTGCATTTCTGCCCTCTGAGCGGAAGACATCAATGTGCTTGTTATGCGCAACAGGATTGAGACGTACAAAACATTGACGAAGGAATGTCTGGTGTTACTGGAGGATGGCCTGCAGGAGTGGGAGCCGAGGAGGGCCGTGCCGGGGCCTCGGGAACACGTCTCTGTGAAGGGAACCAACATGGGGACTCCCTCAGACAGAGCAGGGATGGGACTGTGAGAGCGGTGGCAGTGGCTGCCGGTGAATCTGTGGGGGCCCCTCAGAAGACCGCTATGCCGAGGACCCCGGGGACCAGGGTCCATGCTCCCTGGCATCCTGCACTCGCGCCGCAAAAGCAGCCGGCGTTGGCCGTTCACGTGGAAACCGTGGGGAGCTCCTCCTTAAGACCAGTGCACAGCTGTCCAGAGACCTTGCTGAGGTAAAGGTGCTTACTAAGCACCTTACGTGCTACTAAAAATGATAAATGCGTTTCCTTTTTTTGGGGGGGGATAAATGTTTATCTTGCTCTGATTGTTTGCCCTCTTTCTGGTCCAGGCTGCAGGCTTCAGGAGCCAAGCCCCCGACTGTCTGCTCTGTTCGCGCTCCGGCTGTGGGAAAGACCTGCGGGGTGCTGGGAGGGAGCGGTTCAGGCGTGGCCTGTGGAATGCAGATCAGAGGGGTCTCTCCTGCTGCTGACAGGACTAAGTCCCCACCCAAAACCTGCCATAAGATCATAGGTACATTTCTATGCACAAAATACTATTTGCGTGTGCAGAATAAGTATCCCATACTCTGGGAGAAGTATGCTAGGGTCCTCCTGATCTCTGTTTTCACCTGTTTCTCTGTGTCTCAGATGACATCCCCCCCCAGCCAGCTCCTTTCCCGCATCGATTGGTGTCACTTCAGTCCAACTCCGCCTCTGACACCTTTGTCATCCACACCAGAGAGGTACTTGGGAGGTATGCTGACACAGAAGGGCTAGAAGTACAAATGAACACAATGATGTGATGGTGTCTGAAAAACAACTGAAATCCCCCGAAATGTTTGAATAAAATATCAGCTGACGTTTCTCTCAGCGGACGCTTTGGCAAGGTGCACAAGTGCACCGAAACATCTACTGGACTTGTGCTTGCAGCGAAGATAATCAACACGCGGACTGCTAAAGAGAAGGTGAGTGAGGGGAACGGATAGTGATCGAGTGAGTGAAAGGATTTTGTGAGTGGAAGACTAAGTGACTTTTATAAATTGGATATTCTGGATGATATACACTGCTCAAAACCATGATGGGGACCGGTTGATGTGGGTTTCCAATGACGTCATTTTGTCCTCAACAAATTACGCAATGTAAAGTAAAGATTTTGATCTTTAAAAGATTTAGTTCATAGAGACCCAGTTTGTGATTTAACTGGTCCATTACTTTTCTTTGAGCCGCTGCATTGCAAGTACTATTTGACTAAATACTAACATTCCATCAACATTTGCTTGTGTTGCTTTTGCAGGAAAGGGCGAGTAACGAGGTGCAGGCAATGAACCAGCTGAGTCATCCTAACATCCTCCAGCTCTACCAGGCCTTTGAGTCCAACCACCAGTTGGTGTTAATTCTGGAATAGTAAGTGGAAGTAGAATAGTTTGGTCAATCCATTTTCCACATGATTATTGTTTTAGACTTTCTGCGTCTGGGATGTTAGACCTCCACTAACAATACTTGAGGATATGTCTTGCTGGCAGCAGACACTGAAAGTAAAGTAGAGACACTCACACAAAATCACCAGAGGTATGGATTCTTGATAAAACGAAGTACTTGACATACAGTATACCTCAAACCAAAGTACAAATTGTGAAACCTGTGGTCTGTGTGCCAGTGTTGAGGGCGGGGAGCTGTTTGACAGGATCGTAGATGAGAGTTCACCGCTGACAGAGGTAGATGCCATGGTGTTTGTCAAGCAGATCTGTGAAGGGCTCAGCTACATGCATCAGATGTATGTACTCCACCTTGACTTGAAAGTGAGTACAGCGGATTGAAATGTGCATTGTCTCAAACCATGACTTAATGCTTAGCACCAACTCCCACAAATGCCAGGCACATTTCAATCACCATGTGAAGCACTGGCTGGTCTGTCTAACCATAAATTGACACACACGCACGTTATGTTGTGAGTAAAGTAATCAATGGTTAATTCATCCAAATGAATTTACAGCCAGAGAATATCCTTTGTGTGAATCGCACAGGCCATCAGGTGAAGATTATTGACTTTGGGCTGGCCAGAAGGTAAAGCTATTCCCCTCTTTATTGTTAGCATTAGCAGGAGCTCTCTCTTTATTGTTAGCATTAGCAGGAGCGCTCTCTTTATTGTTAGCAATAGCAGGAGCTCTCTCTTTATTGTTAGCGTTAGCAGGAGATCTCTCCAACTATAACATCAAAAAACCATTTCTTCAGATACAGGCCTCGAGAAAAGCTTCGAGTCAATTTTGGAACCCCAGAATTTCTGGCCCCAGAGGTTGTCGACTTTGACTTTGTGTCCTTTCCCACCGACATGTGGACCTTAGGGGTTGTCACGTACATGCTGTGAGTCTGATGTACCAACTTCATATCCCCTAACTTCTCAGTTATACCATGAGTTTTAGTGGAGAAATGTTCTTCCGTGCAAGCCACACTTTTCTTCACCCATTGATGCATGAGTAAGTAAAGATTTGACTTAAGTGGAATTCGTTGTTGTCTTTATATGTGTATGTGGAATCTCCTTATTCCCATCCTTTGAAGTCTAAGTGGACTTTCACCCTTCCTGGGTGACGAAGACAACCAGACCCTTAACAATGTCCTGTTGGCCAGCTGTTCTTTTGATGACGAGGCCTTTGAGCACATCTCTGCTGAGGCTAAGGATTTCATCTCCCACCTTTTGGTCAAGGACAAGGGGTGAGTGCCAGTAGCGAAATAATAATCATACCGTCCATGACTGTGATTGTTCGTGTACTGGTAATATATATACCATTTGGCCAGAGGGCGAATGAGTGCTGCACAGTGTCTCCGACATCCATGGCTCAACAACATTGCAGTGAAGGCCAAGGAAAGCAATATAGTACTGAAGTCCCAGGTCCTGCTGAAGAAATACCTGGCCAAGAAGCTGTGGAAGGTCAGTCAAATAGAATCCCTCCCCTATTGGAGACTCATTTTCAGATTTTGGGACAGATGTCTTTGCACTGCTATCCATCACTCCCAGCAATGTGCTTCTGGTCAACCACTGTCGATGATATGCCTCATGCCGTGCTCACTGCATGTGCTGCTGTGCTTGTCGACAGAAAAACTACAATGCCATAGCGGCAGCCAACAGACTGAAGAAGATCAGCGGTGCTGGAGAACTGGCCACTCTGGAAATGGATACAGTACCGATATCAAAATAACGTCTGGGTGTCCCATTCTCATTGCCTGAAGGGAATTCGTCCTAAATATAGTGTGAAATCACATCTATTTTGTATGTCATAGTGATATTTTGTTTTCATTTTTCTGAGAACATTTTCAGATTGTCTTCTTGGATCGCAACAGTCTTCTTGTTTTACAAGTGTTACAATAAAAATAGTTTGGCAGCAGTATAACGCTCAAACAAATGACAATACATTTAAACAGAATGTTTTGATAAGTGAAATAAAGAGAATTCAATCCAAGCTAAAGGGTACTTTATTGTTTAGATTCTGACAATTAGAAAATGCTTCAAAGATAATATAAGAAATTGAGCAATTCTGATTTCTTAATGTCTATAGGGGATAAAAAAGACACAGAGCGTTGTCCTAAGAGCTAATGAGGATGTGATGCCTGCCTAACTAGTAACGCTTCCAGCTAATTTTACCACAGGCAAGAATGCAAATTAATACAATGGAATCATCATTTTATAAAATATGATGGGAAACTTAACTATTGGGCTAACATCCTTTTGTCAATATGCTAAGCTAGGCTCATTACAAATCTATTACTATAAAGTGTGCGTTCATTGAACTGACAAAAATAAACTACACATGTTTTCTCTGTCGTATGAAGAGTAACAAGTTGCTCTTTTCTGAGGTAGTCAACAGTCGCATTTCAGGCCGGCTACATTGCAGAAGGTTGCGTTGCTTCAACAGATTGTTGTGCGTTGTCTTTGACTGCACAGTCTGCCATAATAATATTGCTAGACATGATGTGGTTGGCTGATATGTAAAATACCAGTCCAGGTGTTGTGAGATCTGGCAGGCATCTGCAATGTAATCACTGAAATGTGGCCAACAGGTATACAATCATGAGTGTGGAACTGATATCTGCAGGATATGATACAATACATGAGTACTGGCAGAAGAGACAACTATGCTTGAAGGAGCCACAATTGTCCATACTGCTGGTTACATTTTTAGATGAGTTGACAGAATATGGCTGAAACAAAACATGTACTATAATAGGATAAGATAGAGGTAGAGAGTTTATGGTTCAACTGTCACTGTATGTTGTATCTAAAAAAATTAAAGACAAAAGCAATGTAATAACATCTACATTTTCACTTGAGATCTAATGGCACAAGAGCCAAAGTAACTAGTAAGATGTTAAAAGATATAGGCCTGCCCTTACCACCCAGGGCAAACGTCTGTATTCGTCCATTCATCTAGGAGAGCTTGTTGTTGAGGTAAAAGGAACTGAACATTTCATAAGACATCAGTTCTCTCCTCTCATAATGTCGTAAGTGCTTTAACCCAGTAAAGAGAGTAGACATCCAAGAAGAACAACAGTAGCATGTTTTATAAGACATTGGTGCAACATTTCACTGAATACAGGATACAGTCAATATGTAACCTATTAAGAGTTACACTCAAGCAGTGCTTATCAATCCTCTCCTTCCGACGCCACTCCCTTTCCGCTTATTTGATCTGTTTCAGAAACAAATTGTTTATTCCACTGGTCAAATGATAATCAAGCCCTTTTATTCATTGAGTCAGGTGTGCTAATACTGTCTGGAAACAACCAACTAAGCAGATTGGAGATACTGGAGGTTTGGGAAACTGCTTTAAAGAGACTTAGAAGTGAATCTGTAGTTTTTGTATGAATACACATTCCACAATGACATACAGGAATTGTGTTGTATGCAAACTGTGGTTAAATATCTAGTATGACCATTGTCATAAAAGTGACTCACATTATTGGAAAACAAGTTGAGTGGCAGGTGTCACTTAGCACGTATGTCCACATTGTACAGATCTAATGTGATCTTTACTCCACAAAGTGCAACCATTTGGCCTAATTCTAACAGGTTTCAGTAAAACAACATTTGGTTGCTAAAAGACACTCCCTATTCTCCTTCTGCTCAAGTTCTTTTAATGGGATGAGGTAATACTGATGAGGTGGTTCGTTGTGTTCATCACCGTAACAAAAACTATTGCCACCGAAAGCTTCATTAAGCATTGTTTTTAAAAGACAAAAAATACTTTCCCATATAGATTTTTTTCTTTATATCGGAAGCCTGTATGTATGCCTGGTGTACTCCAGTCACCCTAGACACACTTGTATTGTATTGGGGCTGTTATTCGTCACAGTCGTAGTGTCCTTAGGCTTGGCGTTGGGTGCGTGGTGCCAGGTTGATCACTGCTGAAAGGCCTGGTAGTAGCGAGGTAGGGAGGTGGATGTGCTCATGCCAAGATGGCTGAACCCCTGAGGTAGCTGGTTGTGGGCTCCGGGGCCCTGCGGTGCATGCGGCTGTGGAGGCTGCAGGAAGGTAAGCCCCCCAGGGGCCTGAGAAGGCAGGGGACTGGAGGATGAGGGCGGCACAGTGGAAGTGGAGGTAGAGGGGTAGCCCATCACCAGACCACCCATGCTCATGTGAGCACTGTAGGGAGGAAGGCCGAACGGCAGGAAGCCCAGGAGAGGACCGAGGTCCATGTTAGCAGCGCAAGACAGCTCAGCCGAGGAGAGAACGGGGCTCCTGGACAGGAGCTGGGGGTCCCCGGCCCCCGGGCCACCCTGGGCTTCTGATAGCACCTCCCTCTGGGGGGAGGAGGAGGTAGAGGAGGAGGCCGCGGTCAGGTGTGGGGGCAGGCCACTCTGCAAGTCCATGAGGAAGCTCTCCATGTCAGTGCGTGGGTATGAGGTAGATCCGTGCTGGTATCTGGCCATCTGGCCGTAAGGCTGCTGTTGCTGCTGGGGCTGGGGCAGGTGGTGGTGGGGGGACTGGCCCGCCATTTGGCGGCCCATGGCCGTGGACAGAGATCCCTGCATGAGGGCCTGGTGGTGGTGGCCCATGCTGGGACTGGCCATGCCCTGCAGGGGGTAGCCGCCGTACATGTCCATGGGGAAGTTCTCGGCGGGCTCCTTGGAGGTCCCCATGCCGCACGGCACCGGACTGGGCTCCTCCTTCACGGGGCCCGGCGCGGCGGGGGCCGTCGTGGCCGCGGGTGTGGTCGGGGTGGCCTCCTGGGCGTGGCTCTTCTTCAGGTGGCGCGTCAGGTGGTCCCGGCGGCCGAAGCGCTGGGCGCAGCGCGGGCACAGGAAGTCGCGGCGGCCCGTGTGCACGACCGCGTGGCGCCGCACGTCCTTGCGCGTGTAGAAGCGGCGGTCGCAGCGCTCGCACGAATACTTCCGTTCCCTGACGGCGGCGCCCTCCGTCGGCGGCGGGGGGGGCCTGTCGCCGTGGCTCCCTACTTGCTCCAGCAGAGTGGGGGGGCCCTCCTGGCGACGGAGCTCCCCGGAGAGGGTGGCGGAGGAGGAGGCGGGGGCGGGCGTGTGAGCGGCCAGCAGGTGGCGTCGGTATCCCAGCTGGGTGCTGTACTGTTTGCCACACTCCTGACAGTGGAACACCTGCCTGTTGGAGTCGTGGGCCTGCAGGTGGCTCTTCAGCTGCTCCTTCTGTTGGAACATCCTCTAGCAGAGGGAACGGCACCGGGTCTTCTGCAGAGGCCGCTGGGCCATCAGCCCGAGCAGACGGACACGACACTCGTAGGGTATTTTAAGAGAGGACCTTCAAACTTGACACCTCTGGCTGCACCATTAATGGAGGGTCGGGTGTTGAGTGCCGCTGAATGTTGCCAGGGGAGCGTGCCGTATGTTCTCCGGGCGAGGCTCTGTCCGCCGGACTCCCTTTTCGGTGCGAGCTTCTGTCAGGCGGGGGGGTTCTGCAGCCGCAGCTGCCATAGCAACCCAATCGGGCCTGGGCAATGGGTAGAAAGGAGTCACACACTCAGCTGTTGTAGCTCGGACTAGATGCGAGGGGAATTCGTAGGGTGAGGCCTAAAGTTCTGAGGCTCCTCTTGTCTGTCTCATCCAGCCACACCAGCCAGAAGTGATTGTGAATGACAGTTTTGCATGATCACGGCCCTATGATGAAGCACAAACAATCACATGGTTAACATCTATAAATCTGTGTACATTAACTTAATGTACATGCCAGTTCCTGACAGACACATCATGTATAGCACCGGTTCACAGCAATGTTTCCCCTACACCTGTATAATAATCATTGATATAGACTTAGTAGTAAACGGTAATGACATACTCTTTCAGTAATTGCACTGAAATTGTAAATTAACATTTATGTTTTTTACAATGACTTAAAACCACTGTAACAATCAAAATGGCTGTAATATAAAACAACATACACCTGGAAAGGGGGTCCAGTACGTGAAAATGCACTTGGGTGATAAAATACCTCTTACAATTACATTAGATTTCTGAATTCTCTAATGTTATTGTATATCTCAAACTATTGAATACATTCAATAATGAGCACATTGCTCTGTTGACAGGGGTCCACGTTTCATGCATTCAACACACAACATTTAGTTAGAGTTAGGTTAGAGTTAGTTAGAGTTAGGCTACTTCAGAGTAATGTTGTTAGCTTTTAAAATAAGTTCTCTGTTGACATTTCACAGAGATATAGTTGTTTAAGAAGTCTTCTAAAAACAAAAGTAACTTTGAATTTATATCAAAGCATGCACTAAACTATGCACTTTAATGTTTTATTTCCTGGGTATTTGAGAAGAAGTAGTATTTAACTGAAAAATAAGCATTTCTAAAAAGCAGCCTGTCAAACCTGTGACCGGTTCAGCCTGCAGCAACAATGCTTTAAGAGATGAATGATAGTAGAACTACAATTTAAATGACATTTGGGGGTATAAACTAAAGTCATAAATGTTATGCTCTGAGAACATGGCAAGCATGTTCTGTGTATGTTTGGTGGAACAAATGTATATTCTCCTAACCCTCAAATAAATGATCATATTTATATTAACGTTGTGTTGTCATGTAATGTCAACGACAATAAACTATTGTGCTCAGAAAACATGGCAACCATGTTCTGTGAACGTCAGGTGGAATGTTTATATAATTTTCTCCATACCCACAAACTGGATTCATAAATTAGAGTTCACACAATATTCAAATGAAATGCGTCTACAAATTTAACATCTTCTAATCTGAGAGAATAGCATATTCCATGTATATTTAATAGTACACTCATGAAATACTCTCTTAAACCATCAGAAAGCTGAACACTAATGCATTTCCAATGTTCCCAATTAAAGTGTATAAAACAATAAGTTGAATTAACTTGGCAAACATTTGGTGGGTCCTTGATGGAATACTCGTCTAAACCTGGAGATCAATTATGCCAGTGCCATCTTGTGGAACCTGAGTTGCATTATAAAAACCAAGGCACTTCTAGAAATTATGATCAGAACACAAAGTAAAGCGTGGTATGTGATTTCATTTGAACACTAATTAACTATCTAAATACAACGAACACAGTTGGCCAAAATGTAGGCTATACTAACAACGTTAATGTATCGCTAACCATCTACTTTAAGTAGTTCAATCAACATATAGAGGAAAGAACAACTAATACTATCAATGGTAAGCTATTGATATAATGTTTGTTAAAAAGCCTCTAACAGGAAAACGTAGAACAAAAATAAAAACGTGATGATAACAGTAAAATACGTTTTTAACACATTTGTATTCTGAAAATGTGCCACAAGCGCCGACGAAATAGTTTCGCGTTTCATTTTTATACAAAGTAACAAAAAGAGATCGACATATTGCATTAGTCTTTCGAAAAGTGCAAAAGATATTCAGCAAGTTCATGTCACCGAAGTTGATCCGCATGAGTGAAATGTAACTGGCAGGCTTATACAAGGGATCTTTCTGTTGAAAATTACATTGACGTACCTTCAAAACTTTCTGAAATCGCTTCTTGTTTCTTTTCTTTCAGATCTTTGGTAAAACTATTTTTTCTATTTTTTTGAAAGTTTTATTATTTTCGGGGCCTGGGTTTTCCTGTGCAGCGCTGGAGTTTCAGAGCGCGTGCATTATGGGAGTGTGACGTCAGACACATCACTGGCAAAGTTATGCAGAGGTTTCTAAATTATCACAACGAGCACCTTAAATTTCACTCGTGAGAATGTGGGCAGTATTCTTCAATACCATTGTTCCATATAAAGTAGACCTAATATTTTATATATGAATCGATGCTATATCACTGCTGCAAACCTCAAAGAAGAACGTCTTCAAATTGTTTGCAATATTATGTTCCAACTATTGCGTAAAGTTGCATAGCCTGCTTTTCAAGTTTTGCGTAATGTATAGCTTCAAACTAATATCCTTTACACAAACGTCCATATATTTGCATCCACAGCCGCATCTACAATCCCAAGTTCTTCATACTATACTTTTTTAGTTTTTATATCATGCATATTCATTTTATTATGGTTTCCTTTCTTAAAGTGGTAGGATTAGGCTGTGGAAATTACAGGTTGTAACATAAAGATAACAATATATGATTTTCTTCAGTATGAAGTGTTTCATATTAGTCTCATATCACCCACATTTTGTTTGTGCTAAATTACAAGCAGTCAAAGCGATCTTCACAGCATCCAAACCACAGCACGACAGCATAGAATTTGGTATAAAACACTACAGAATTGAGTTATCGTCTGCTATGAAATTATGTAAATAAAGAGAAGCTTATACATACAAGTGTAACGTTTCAATTATTTATCTCAAAACAATATTTTAGTGTAACGTTTCAATTATTTATCTGAAAATAATATTTTATTCAGTAACAACTGTCAGGTTACACGTTGACGCCATTGTGGCTCATTTTGCTAATAGAAGAGCCTCAATGTCTCCGTCCTTTCTCTCGTTTCTCCCACCAGCGATAGTTTGTAGTGTGCGCGCGAGAAAGAGTGAGTGGCAGAGAGGAAGAGAGAGAGACTGCAAGAGAGGGGGTGGGGAAAGTTGTTTTGTGTTGAATTCCTGCAGTGTGTTTGACCCTTGACCTCGTTGTTGTGTTCTCTCCGCCTTGCATTCCAAAGTGAGTCTTTCCTGCAGCAGAGTTGTAGTAGCTTGAGAGGCCAAGCGCTCGTAGCTGCCAGGGCTCGCTCGTTACTGCGCCCCGTATGTGTTTACTATATAGCTTCTTACTAGCCTTTAGTCACGTTACAGTGGACTAGAGTAGTACAACAATAGTTTGTATGAATGAATTAGCTAGCTCTACAAGGGACGTGCTTACCGAGCACAGGACGAGCGAGAGAACAAACAACTGCGCGGTGGAAAGGCTAGAAAAACTGAGAGGAACAACTCGGCTAACGTTATATTGCTAGTCCTGACCCACCGACTATATTTTGACTGCTAGCTAGCTAGGAAGCTAACTGCTGCTGGAGACGCAACCCAGAGAGAATCGCTAGCTACTACAAGGGAGGAAATGAAGGACAAACAGAAGAGAAAGAAGGAACGCACGTGGGCTGAGGCGGCTCGCATGGTAATATACTAGCTATTATTAGTTGTTTAGTGATGATCTGACAGCGACATATGCGACAAGTGGACGAACACCCCTGCAACCGAACAAAGATTTGTCGGATTTGGAGCCTGGACTGTCTGGTTGACACTGTACGCAGCCCGCTAACGGGAGCTAAGTAGCTAACAGGGAGTGCTTGAATAATCCTTTTAACATGAAATCGTCATGTTAACAACAAAATGGAAACATGAATTGAGGCTTTGATAACGAAATACCTTTGTTATTCGTATGACTACACATTCCGTGCATGACTGTAGCTAAGCTAAAGCTCATTGTTGGCTCTCCACATATACAGTAACTAGGTAGGTAGCTAACGTTAGCTAGCTACCATACGTCTTCGTTTCCGATTGACCCTTTGTTTGCTTGCTAGAGAGAGAGTTAGCGTAACCCACTGGATTAGCAAATTATCCAGACTGTCACCATTCATTGAACACAATGTAACACGTATTTCTTTCGAGATTCCACCTAACTTGTTTGTCGACAGGTGTACAGTGTCTGTTCGTATTTTAACACATTTAGCCAGGCCCTATGTGTTAGGGTCAGAGCAAGGGTCAGGGGAATACCACCCCCACTTGCAAATGTTAGCTAGGTAGATACAGCCATCAAAAAGGCATAAAGCCGTGCAGTCCTCAGCATTGTTTTTGGATAACTGAACCTCTGAATTTGTATAAATGTTTTCATGTCCACGTTGATAAACAAGACAGGTGATGTCTAGTATGTAGAGGATCAACTACAATCCCAATAGTACATATCGTGTAGTAGTAAGACTGACATGGGCTTTTTGGCGTTCAGTGGTGGTTTTGATTGTGATTTCCGTAAATTGGTCTGAACGTTCAGATATAGCTAAATTATGTCGTTGGAAGAATTTCTCTGGAATTGTATATGTCATGAGGTTTCTTAAGTCATGCAATTCGTTATGTTGTGCGGGTCAGTTAGACACCTACATTTCTCATGTTCTCAACAGTTCTCATGTATTGTTATGCTTTCTGCAAAGTCCATTGGTTTCCAGGGGAGGCTGTTTGCTCTTCTGTGACCCAACTGCCAGCCGAGGGTGTGTTGCATAGCAGTATCATTGGTGCAGATATTGCAGTGGATGCCGTTCATTATTCATTTGACTTGGTTGAAATTCTTTCATAACCTTCCATTATGTATATTTTTCAATGCATTATCCAATGCCATGTAGTTAAGTGTAAAATTTACTTAGTTGAGCAGGGCCATGCTTTAGTGTGGGGATGTGGGCCCTATTGCAGATTTACTTTACAATTCCCTTTGGAATTCATTGTAAAAAATTAACTTGACTTTCCATACATGTTGGCCAATGGAAGACGTGGGTCGTAAGAGGCTTGTTGGACCTACATGTCAAAACATTCGCCCAATAAAAGTTGTGCAATGTTGACCCATTTCGCATACCATGAGAGAGCCCTATCCTCAATGTATTGTGCACATTTGCTAAGTACATACGCAAGTCATGGTTGACTGTAGGGGGAGTGGCTATGGAATTGTATTCATATCAGTGACCTATGTCAACAATATTCATCCTTTAATTTGATAGAATTCTTTCACTTCTCAGCTTCTTTCCATGGATCATCACATGTAACCTAGCAACAACAACACTACTAAAATTGTTGGAATAAGTCCGCAAGAACTCAGTAATTTAAATGTTGCCAAGAAGGTCTTGGTTGTGCAATTTAACATCTAGCAATCACTATTGTTATCGCTACTGTACCATTTAGGGTTTTTGATGGAGCGGTATTTCTGACAAAGGCAAGGTTCTTTTTTATTTTTTTTATCCTTTGTTCGTAGTGTTGGTTGATTGACCCTAGTCGATGTTGACGATGCATGCACACACTAATAAGATGATTGTAGATTGTCAGATGTATGTATGTTTGAATAAAGCCTTTGTAAGAACAACGGTCATGTTAACATGTTTACTTCTGTGTAATCAGACTACCTGTTGGCACATTGATAAAGTTCCTAAACTCAGTATTCAAAAGGCGTTGCAAAAAAATAACTTTTCCGCATTTATCAGAGTACATTGTCCCAATAACCTTAATGTTTTAAACTGGCTTTAGGAGCCTGTATAACACATTTGAACAATAACAGGAATGACCTGCCTTTTCTTGCTCATCCTCTACTTTAATCACCTTGACTCATATTGCATGTAGATGTCATGTACCCAGAAACCCGGATTCCTGTAGAATGGACACGTCTCTCGGCCACTACCATTCATTCTTGTGATGAGTCTGGTGATAAATGAGGGATTATCGGCGCGAGCCGTGTTCTTTGTTGTAGGTGACCAGTCCGAGGTTCCTGTTTCCCAGCAACAGCCCTATTTTGGTCGACCTGTCCCCTTAAATGTCCTGTGAGTCCTCAGGAAGAAAGTCGTTTTATTTTTGTTGTCAGTGTAGCGATCGTCACACCGCATCAGGCAGGAGAGGGTTACCACGTGTACAATAAGTATCAGCCTGAAAGGAAGCCCTGGCCTGTTCATGTTGCTAACTAATTGGGAATGTAGAAAGGCCCTCCTGGCCTCAGCCCTGCCCGTCAGCCTCCATGCATGCCATGGCAGCACTACAAAGCTCTGTGGCACTTTTGGTTTTGCCTGTGTGGGGAATGCATGTATTTATAAACTAAGGGCCATGTGTCACTGCAGATTCTTGTGGGGAGAGTGTGTAAGCCGGGATAGCTTTCGAAGAATGTCGTCGTCAGACATTACTTTAACTGTCCAGTGTGTCCTGCTGCTTGTGCTGTGACAAGCTAGGTTTGGGTAAAAAAAGGGTATGTTTAAACTGGAGGTGTTTCTCACAAAGGCATACAGAAAAGACAGACAGATTAGTGTCACAAGACTTTCTTGTGTGGCTAGTGCTCTGCTAGTGACACACATTCCCTTGCGTTGACAGGGCATTAGGTATATGCGTGACTGGGTGCCAGTGGTCATGCCGATCTACCCTATCTTGTTGAAGTAATAACTAAGTTCTCCACCATCTGGCTCCTGATGTCCACCTGGGTCTGTTTTCAGTTTGTTCCTATGCTGCAGTGACATGAACATTGTAATTGTTTATCTGCATTCATGGCCATTTGTTATAGGGTTCTATCTGCACAGGTGCGATTTAACTGTGGCTCATGATGTTTGATGTTAATCTTCAGTAGGCTTCTTCTGTTGTGCCGGTTCACATGGGTTGGGCGTTTCGTCTGCCTGTCTCACGCCCCGACCGGAATACTGTTCCTCTCTGGCCCACTTCCTGCTTGTGTGTCTGCCTGTCTCACGCCCTGACCGGAATACTGTTCCTCTCTGGCCATCTTCCTGCTTGTGTGTCTTTCTGCCTGTCTCACGCCCCGACCGGAATACTGTTCCTCTCTGGCCCACTTTCTGCTTGTGTGTCTGTCTGCCTGTCTCACGCCCCGACCGGAATACTGTTCCTCTCTGGCCCACTTCCTGCTTGTGTGTCTTTTCCCACGGGATCGTTTGAATCTGCGCCTTACTACCCCGCCGGGAAGCCTGTCTGTTTGTCCTTCCTGACCAACCAGCAATGATCTCACAACCCTAATCACCCTTCCTGCTTTTGTCTTATTAATATTAGGGATGCGCCGATAGGAAAATGAATAGCCGACATTCATCTACCAGCATTGACCAATAGCAATGATTTTACGCCTGTAAAATAATTCTTATGATCGTTCTCACTTCAACCATTTTCAATGCAGATTCAATCTTACAAGCAAAATCGGTTTGATAATAAAAGGCTAACAAAAATAAGAATGATAATACATGTGCTTTCTCTCTTTCTTACTGGAGATTGAAGACCTATGCTTTCCCCGGTAAAGCATGAGCGGTTTTAATAAATGGATAATAGTTCATGGCACCAACTGTGAATTTTTTTTGCTCCCAAAGTCTCTGAAGCTGCTGTATTCAGTGACGATTGATGGTAAAGATTTAAAGTTAGTTATAGATCTTCCTCCAAGGTTGTGTGCTCAACTGTGTTCTTGACTGATTATGTTTTCCAGGTTCTGGAGAACTTCTCTGATGCCCCGATGACACCCAAGCAAATCCTCCATGTCATACAGACCAAGGGGCTCAAGGAAATGAGGTAAACAACTGCGCTCACATAGCGGCTGTTTCTACGGTAACACAACGTACTTCCAAGAGTAGTATTGCTCACCTTTATGCAAAATGTCTATATCAAATTGAAAAGAATGTTTCTAACAATTTTTTTGTAATTTGTCCCCGTTCCTACTCAATGGACCCGGCTCCATATGCAATATGTTTCACACAAACAGAAGGTGAGGAACACGGCACAAAGTGTTTAATAACTTTTAGGAACACTTTCTCTCCCACTCAAGCTGCCTGTCACTCATAGCTCCTCTCTTCTTCTCCCCTCCTCTCTCTTTCTCCTCGTCTGTCGGTCAGTGGCACGGCTCCTCTGGCCTGTCTGGTGACCATGCTGCACTCCCAGGTGAGGGGGGACCGAGTGAAGAACAGCATCTTCTTCAAGCTGCCTGGCAGGATGAGTCTGTTCACTTTGAAGGTATCCACCCCGCCAGCAGAAACAACACTTACCCACCTTCCTTATTTACCTCAGCGAAGGCTACTCCTGAAACGCATAGCCCTGCACGCTCGTTCCAACTGACTCATCTGACTGCCCCTTCTGCAGAAGAACGCTTTGCAGTGGACCAAGAGTTCCACGGAGTCGGAGACCGCCGAAACCACCACATCAGCCACCGCTACCACAGCAACAGCCGGGCCAATGGAAGGGGCCGAACAAGAAAGTTGTGACTCAATGGAGACGGTTGCAGCGAGTGGAGAAAACGATGGTGTGTATGACTGTGATCACCGTACAATCCCAAATAATCTAGTCGAGGAAACGGCAAATCCTCTATAGCAATAGCATAGACCATATTCAGTTGGTCAGCCGTATCAAACAGTATATCATACACTACACTAGAGTTGTCCAAAATGTGTACTTGGGAAAACGGTTATGTTTCATATTATGGAAATGTTTGTGCCAATGACAATTGTATGAAAACCTGTAGACCGTAAGAGACTGACACAAAGTGATTTCCCCAACGCTACTGGCAGATGACATTGAACGATTATACTTGGCAATCATTCATCAAAAATCAACAGAAATGATTTTCATAGTGTGGAAAAAATAAATACACCCGTAGCTTCAATAACTGCTGTGACCAGCTTTTGCGGCAATACCTTCATGTGGCTGTATATGAGATATTTCTGTTTTTATATAGATGTTTTCTCGCTTTGTCTGAGTAAAAAAGTAACCCATTATGAATGAATTCTGTTACACAAAATGTAGAGCGTGCGAGGATGTGAATGCATTTGGAAGGCACTGTATATTTGTCATGAATTTCAAGCTTTATTTGATGGACATCTGGAGGAAAGATGAGTGGGTTCTGCTGATATAGAGGTGGGCGGGCTTTGAAGCCACAGACTACATGTCCGCTATAGGCAGCCTAAGTTTTGATGTCCTTTTATTTACATTTGAGGCATTAAGCACAATTTATCCAGCAGAACGTAGATACTGCATACGTTTTAAGACCGTTTCTTGGAAAAAACATGCAACTTAGTTGGAGTAAGTACATCCTACTCCATGAAGGTGCTGTCCAAATAATAAATGTAGCAAGCATAAGGTCATGAAGGCTAGGGTTTTGGGTGTTATTTGTCGTCATTATTAGACATTTCTTGCATTGGGAAGGGAGTCCTCTGTCCTGGTTTGAAAGGGCAACTGGTACCACCATAAGGGTTCTAGGATGGAGAACGGGTTTGACTGGGGTAGGAGTTCTGGTAGAAGTTGGATGGCCAGAACAAAGAGTCTGGGTTAGGGTTGTCTGGGTTAGGGTTGTCTGGGTTAGGGTTGTCTGGGTTAGGGTTGTCTGGGTTAGGGTTGCAAGGTGTGAGCATTTCCTGAATTTTGGGAGGGGCGATGCCTCTTCTACAAATAAGGAGTTGCAATAGTCTGGATTTAAATCCTTGGATTAGTTTTCCATCTGGACTCACAAACACCGATAAGTACCCGAACATATTAGGAAATTACATTAGTAAAACTATAGTCCTAGTCTAACAGTCCATTTTAAAACCAACATTTAAAACCTTCCATACATGTTTAACAAATAACTGTGGTGCCACTGATGTGTAGTGTTTCGTCTGTGTCTAAACATCACATTTTCAACCAGAAAACATCTGCTAGTCTAAAAAGCTGCACAACTCTAAAACCGACAGGATTTCTTCGGATGTGTTTGTTGCCATGGTTACCGGCGCACATGACACTGCCAACCGTGGCCTAGATCTGTGTGTGTGTGTGTTTTAAGAGAACCATTTATTGTTTGCGTTTGTGTGGAAGCTTCTGTTTGTGGCTTGAAATAGTTCGATGATAACCGCATCGTCCACTCATTTATAGTCTTGAAAATCTCCACTGTCAACATTGGTGATCTATTGGCAGTTGGATCCCAGTAAAGCAAGAACCATTTCTGAACATACCCCTCTCAACCTCACTTCCCCTCCCCACAGCGTCGGTTGATGAGAGCTCGTCCAGCGCCTCCTGCTCCACAGAGCCCCAGCCCAGGCTGAGTAGGTCTGGAGTCTCTGGGCATGCTCGCTCCGAGGCCCAGGCACAGACCCGACTGAGCCGATCCAGACAGGTAAGCTTTACACCCCCCCCCCAGCCCGTTTTGAGTTATGTCGCTCTATAGGGATTCTAAGGCTTGGATGCATAGGGTACATTGGCGGATTGGAAAATGCTCTTTATCCTTGAGTTACTGTTGACGCCGGAGTCTGAGGTCTGCTGCCTTTCATCATGTCCCCCTCTCCTCCGCTGTAGTCAGGCAGACAGAGGAAGAAGGCCGTGATGATGCCACGCGTGGTCCTCACGCCGCTCAAGGTCAATGGGGAGCACGTCCCGTCAGGTAAGCACTGCTCTCTGCTAGCCCCACTGCTTCCTCCGCTCTGTGCACACGCTCCGTCTCTCTGTTTCCCGGCGAACCGTTGTTGCAGCATTTCGTGGCATTAACCGCCGTCAGTGATGTTCCCTCGATCTTTTGGACACTGAGTCGATATTTAGTCTTGTGGGAAGAAATGTGAAGGTTGAGAATGTTACTTCAGTGAACACCAAGTAGAGCTTATTATTAACAGATATGTTTGTTATATATCACTCATTTATGTGAACAGCTCTGGGCTTTAAGGAGTTGTAGTTCCAGTTAGCATATACTCAATGTAATTCAATGCGAAATATTTTACAATTAAATGCAGTTACCATCATCCGTTGTCTGGTTTCATAGACTGGGTACGAACTCTGATGTATGTTAGACGCTGTGATGCGTAATAGCATAAGGTACTATCTATTGATAGTTTTGTAATCATTTATATTGCCTGCTGCCATCAACGTTGTATGTGAGGTAGCTTGGTCAGGCACATTTTGAGGTATGTTTCCTAATAATTTTTTATATATATCATGCTTTAGTTGAAAGGGAATAGTTTTTGCTGAAAGGGCAGTGGGATGCAGCATGGTTCAATACCCTCCCACTGGGCTTCCAGCAAAAACTATTCTTGTTCAGATAAGCACTGCAGTTGTGGCATTACTGTTATGGGGATCTAATAAGATCATTGTTTCATTCTATGTTGTTGCAAAATCAGTTTTAGGAGAAATGCAGATGATGGGTAGTTTTGGGGGGAGTCAGTATCATGGCGTTTATAAAAAAGACAAAGAGAAACCACAATGTGCATTGATTGCAAGACAGAAATGGGATTTTTAGCAGGGAAGACTACCTAAAAGTAATTTTAATTGTTTCAAAATATAAATATCATGAAATCACTAATCGCTGTGCACTGCTTTTAGTGGAAGGCATCAGGTAATTTATATGGGAGGGTCCTACTAAACAAATGTCATTGAATTTTCATTTATTTTATTTTTTAACTGTTCTATTCCCAGCAAAAGGATTTAACATTCATATTGAGTATATCAGTTCAATTAGGAGACTGTTGGTTAAATGTACACAACATCATACAAACTTAATGAGATTAAATCTCTGAATTGTGAAGTCCTCTGCTGTCATGAGACATTCATTGAGACATTCATTGGGACATTCATTGGGACATTCATTGAGACATTCATTGAGACATTCATTGGGACATTTGCGGACTGCATGTCAGAGCGCAGCACACCGCAATGGCCATGTTAGAACTTCTCCACCCACCTCAGTGGCTGAATGTGGGAATATTCTGGATCTTTAAAAGACCCAGGAGGCACCATCAATGTCGGTTACGCAATATGCAAAGCACATCAGAAAAATGTTTCGACCCAGGCAGGGAACGCTTTGAACCTGGAGCATCATCCTATGGAATATTCAGATATAAATTTTAGTGAGAATACTGTGTCGGCTAATAAATGATCCCTTTTCATAAATAACACAGCCAGATACAATACATTTTCCAAGTTGTGTAATGACTCATGATGTTTGCCTCTCTCACATGCGGCAAACAGAGTAAAATGTTTCCATAGGCTACCTGTATGTTCACACATTCATTTGCTTGAGTGCAGCGCAACATGCAATATGTTTAATACTACTTACCATATGTTTTGGTTGCTTTTGTAGTGCTTTAGGCCTACATAAGTTGGACAATAGTGGGAATAACACCAATCAATGACTTGCAAATGAAGTATCGTGTTTATAATTAGTAGGCTCTTAATTTGTACATAACCTGGTTCATTTTTTGTGGCAATTGTCTCTGGAGCCACATTGATTATAGTATTAGATGTTCAGAAATTAACACTTTGTTTTAACTAATGTTGTTTATCAAAAATATTTAATAACGTAACAATTTTATTGCTTATACTATTAACAATAGGTCTACACCATAATATTGTGCTATTTTCCGAGACAGTTATCATACCATGAAATTCTCATAAGGTCACACCCCCAGTTAAACACGTTGACTATTTCAGTCTTTTAGGTCAATGAGTAATGCTGCAGTATGTATTCCAAAATCATGACATGGCTTGCTCAAACAGGAAGTAGTTGAGGACACCTGACCTATGGCAGGGGTCACTAGAGGGGGATGTTGCATGGCACCACTGTCCAACATCCAGCCAACCAAAGGGGACGACACTGTGCCAGTTGACGCTGACCTACTGATGATGTGCCGGGACTGTCTATATACCATGTGCCGGGACTGTCTATATACCATGTGCCGGGACTGTCTATATACCATGTGCCGGGACTGTCTATATACCATGTGCCGGGACTGTCTATATACCATGTGCCGGGACTGTCTATATACCATGTGCCGGGACTGTCTATATATTATGTCCATGATGCACAATTGTGCCACTTGGGGAGCCTCATCAACAACCATTTTCCCTGACTCAATTCTCAAAGACCACTTGAAATCTTGAAGCGTCTGAGACGGCTTGTAAATTGGAGGAACAACCTGCTAGTAGACAAGTGGATTGGAGAGACCACTGGTGAGCAAATGTCAGTGGAATACCACTCCTGTGCTCTGGTTCTGCTTAGCTTCAATGACATCAGCTCTTGTTAAGTTCTGTTCTGTATTGAAAAGGAGTTGTTGTGTTGATTTGACCGTGTTAGAGGAAAAAGGATAATTGTTTTGTATAGTGCCAACTTATGTGGGAAACCTATGGAAGTTTCGTCTAATGCATCTCTGTGGGGACTTGTTATGTACAGCAGGTGCCCAGCCACAGCCACCCACGCACAGCCACCCACGCACAGCCACACCTACCCACCCACGCACAGCCACGCACAGCCACACCCACGCACAGCCACACCCACCCACGCACAGCCACACCCACGCACAGCTCAGAGGGCACGCTGCAATGTGGCTCACTGTCACTCTATGCACACTGTCCTCTAACATTTCAATTTGGATAGGACTTCTAGCATTGTTCTCGTACAATCTGGTCAAACGTTGTCATCACAATACCACCATTTTGACACCAATTTCAGGCTTAATAATAAATACTTCACACCAAAACAATATGCAAAAACGAAATTGATAATCTTTAAACAAAACAGAACTACAGTAAAAATAAATACTGGTTAAATGTAAAGATATTACAAAATAATTGACCAATTAATAAAAAGGATATGCCTGTCTTTATGCCCATCTCAATAATATTCAAGTCTAATTGCATTACAGCTAATAATTGAATATACATTGAATGACTTCTGTGTTTTCAAACAACATTTTACAAGAATGACATCTTTCATATCTAGCAAAGTAAAGCTTGTTTAATAATGGACATTTGTGGATATTCAGTTTCTGCATAAATGGAAATTGCAATAAAGCTGATATCTGCCATGTCCATTGTAAAACTAACTTGAGCTTCTTTTCAAACGTAGATGGCATTATGAGTCCTTACACTATTCAAGGTTTGTTTTCTCACTGCAATTAAGTGAATTGTGTATAATGTGTATGATATTGAAAACAAGGACATTTCACTTCTCCAACTCCGATGTAGTTGTCACTAGTGGGAAATTACAGATAAGTTATTTAATATGGATGGTGAATACTCAAGTTACACACTCGGCTAATGCTGATTAAAGTGTTTGACGTTTATGTTATTACGGTAGCAGATTGGACGGCTACTCAGATTAAATCACAATTGGTCGGAAAGCATTCTGCTCATACTGATCATTACATAGATTTTGCCTATAGTTGGTCTATACCAATTGCTGGTTGGTAGTTTATAATTGGACACTCATTTTAGTGTTATATGTTAGATGTAATAACATTATCTTATTTTCCCAAATCTTGGATCCTGATGTGATATGTATTATGATAAAAAAAAAATGTTCTAAGGTTTAGAAGAAAAATCACACAATGTCTGATCTCTTTCTTATTCTGATGTTCCTGCAAAACCTTCTCTTGTGGCTGGTTTTCTGACCATCTCTGTGCAGAATAACCTTCCCTGCCACTTCCTGTCTTCAACATGTGTCCTTGCTTATATTTGTGTGCTCCTGGAATCTCAGTCTCCCTCCCATCACCGCTGCTTCTGCTAGAACGTGGGGTGAGGAGAGCACTTGTACCCTGCCACCCACCCTCTTGTCTATGGGCTTGTTTGCACGACGAGAGAGAAAATAAAACGCTAGGCAGACTTGTCTTGATTTGCGTAGTCATGTCCGCTGAATCCACCCCGACATGTTGGAGACGTCCTATGCAGGCTGGCGAACCGGTCTTCACACATTGCTCCAGGAGGCTCTAGGGAAAACGTGGCGCACGCATCCTCGGGAGGTTTACACAGCGACATGTAGTGTCCTCCGGTCTCTTTGACACCTCCTGGGGTGTGTAGGGGAATGTAAACAAGCCCTATGTGTCAGTGTGGGCCTGGGTAACTGCTCCCTTTGCTTTGTGTCTGTGCTGCTCACCCCTTTCAACCCCCCCCCACCCCACCCCACCGCGTGCACTGGGCACTACTGCCCCCCCCTCCCGGCTTTTCTGCCTGACCCCCTTTACCCTCGCCTGCCTGCTCATAAGTACCCCTTTATACACATGATGGGAGTTTTTCACCAGGCTCCCCCCTCCCCCCCACCTCTCACCCTTAGGAGCAGCAGGGAGGTGCATGGAAGGCTCTAGGGGGGGTCCAGGACCCACGCTTCGTGCCCGCCCCGAGCTGGCTAGCTGGAAACGCCCCCAACACTTCAAGAGCATTCGTGGCCACCACTCAGGTACAGGGCTTAGACCTGTGTATAATCACCCCCAACCAGCCTCCTCAGTAACCCCTAAAACACCCCTCCCCCTCGGCTGCAGTATCAAACCCTAATCAGTTGGTAGCCCACATCAACATAGTCTGTACCATTGTGGTTTCCCTTTCTATTAGCCCATTTATCTTTAGTTTAATATCTATTGGGGGATGGACTCTGCTGAGATACCTTAAGGAACCTGAACTGTAAGCTGCTTTGACAAGTCTGTATATTGTGATTAGGTAAAGTCATCACAAATATAGGATCCAAACAACTTAGTCTCATATTTACAAACCCTCAAGAATGTCCGGTTTATGTCTGGCATTATGGCAGCTTAAGCTGATTGCTCTGCTATTTTAATAGTTTTTTTTATTGATTCATCTATTTCTTTTTGCATTTTTATTGATTTCTTTTATTTTTATTTTTTATTCATGAGTTTCTAATCATGTACTGATCAGTTGTATCTAATAGATTTCCTATTAAAATTGAACACAAATTATACTTTTCTGCAACCCTGTAGAGCTAGCTGTTTTCTATTGGGTATTTCTATTGAAAATCTACACTGAAGATCACCTATTATCTGGAAATCTATAAAGGACTGTAATGGACAGTTCAGACTCGAGATCATTTCTTCATAGTTTTAAGAGGACTAAACATTCTTTTAATTATGATTCAGAAAAAGGCCAAACTTGCAAACAAAATTATGGACATATACCTGACCTCATCATTACTGAAAAAGTCCTGTCATCAGACCTGGATGTACATGAGTTAGGTGTCTCTGACCATATGGTTGTGACATCCTCCATAATAACTCCTGTATTTAAACTCCACCCTAAATGGACTGTTAAAAGTGGAAATATCAAGTCCCTTGAAACCTCTTCCTGGAGTCCGTACCGCCGGCCCTACCATCAGACTGGCACAAGTCCACCGCTGATGAGATGGTGGACTTGTATAATGCCATATGGAGTAACAACCATGCCCCTGTAAAATCCTGTCAGGTATCATTCCATCGGTCTTCCCCGTGGTTCACAGAGGAGCTGCACAGCTCCAACATCACTATTTAAAAAAAGCTCAGCCACTCATTGTTTTTGTTACTCATTTGTTGAACAAGTCCCTGCACGCTGGGCACGTACCATCTGTTTTCCAGTCTGGCTTACCACTAGTGCATAGTACTGAGACAGCATTTATAAATGTTGTTAATGATCTGCTCATGGCAGCAGATACAAAATCCTAATTCTTATGGGCCTGAAGTGCTGCTTTTGCCACCGTAGATCACACCCTTCTACTCCAGCGCCTAAGAGAGCTCACTGCCATGTCTGGGACTGCCTTGAAGAGGTTCACCTCTTACCTTCTACTCC
>JACXGK010002708.1:0-51751 GCA_016801125.1 Novumbra hubbsi | reverse complement strand
GGGGGGGGGGGGGGGGGGGGGGGGGGGGGGGGGGAACAACACCAATACGCTCAACAAATGTAGCCTCCAGTCTCCGGCGTGGACCCCATTAACGGAGAGTTAATCAGCCACTCTGTGCATCTGATAGACAGGGGGAGCAGCGCATCATTATGGACATAATCACCCTTTTAAAAAGGTCAGCTCCGACCCGCAGGAAGATTTAATTAGGAGAGCCGCCACAATGCAGGAGAGAGCTCGGGAAATTGTGATAACCAAGCATGCCCTGCTGATGGCTAATCCACCGTTTACCCAAAGATAAACTGTTCAGTGGGATTTCGAGGGATGAAGTGAGGGATGAGGTGAGGGATGAGGTGAGGGATGAGGTGAGGGACTCAGCCAATTTGTATAGAGGGAGAGGTTTCTGTCGGGGCAACGTTCTCAAATCATTCACATCTTGAAATGTGCATTACAACGAATTGATTCTGAGAGAAATTAAATGCAATTGAGCTTCATGCTGTCTGCATAATTGCACAATCGGATCAGACGGCAATGTTTTCCTGTCACGCTTCTCTTACACTATGGCTCAGGAATAAAACATGCAGTATGCTCACTTTATTGCCGGCTTCACTTACATACATGGCAGAAATAAAATGCTCAAATTGGAGAAACATCCCCTCATCCCTGATAGGTTTAAATGCCTGAGCGTTTGGCTTGGCATACATAGCTAGGATGGGACCCAGACTGGAACCACATTTCCTCCAGCCTCCTTTAGCGTTAATCAGCTTGCCCCACAATGTGCCAATCAAAGCCACCTGATACCACAGAGGTGCCACCTAGCCTACAACATGCTGAAGGGGAGAGTCAAGAGTCAAAGACCATTCAAAATATATAAGGTTGTAATTAATCACTTTACTGAACCAGGGCTAGCTATATCTTCAAATGTGTTTTATGTTGATTACATTTTTCTGAGATTTTGTTCACACCTCTTTTTAGACATAAATGGAAAAGCTCATAGGAAGGAAAACCAAAATAGTGCAATATGCCGAAATCCACACCTCTTTTCAAGCCCCTTTTTAGTGACAGTCGTTGGGGTACAACTTGATATGCTAAACCCGTGACTTCACCCTTCACAGTGAAACCCCCTCGCCCTCTAAATGAAATGAATCATTAAATCCCCGAAGCTCATATCAAACATTTCCAGTTGTGCAGGGATGCCTATCAATGTTTACCGATTCTCCAACAGTGTTTAGCCACGGCAGAGCGTTAAATAGTCCCCCCTCATCTGCTGCCCCCCCCCACCCCCATATGTGCACTGCCCATGTCGGTGTGGAGAAAGGGCGAGCAGCTGCTACTCTCTGGGTGTCTTTGGGGACCCACAGCAGGCCTGTGTTTGCTTTGTGAGCACATCAAGGGCACACCAATGTGAGGAGGAAGACCATTAGGCACGACGAACAGAACTTTACCCTCTGGAAAGCACAGAGCGACTGTAGTGACTAGAGGCCTGCAATACACTTCGTCTGTTTCACCTGGGAGAGGGAAAGATTCGCCAAGGACCTGCATTCCTCTGAGGTAATGGCTGCAGAAACACGTTTTTTACGTTACGCGCCTGTGAACATAACACTGTGTCCCAACAGAGCTGCTGGATGCGAGGGAGAAAACATCAATATTCTTTTAGCATTTCAGCAGTACAATCTTGTCAATGCTGTCCCTTTCGTTCATCTTTCCGTTGGTCACTTTCTAACCGTAACTGAAGCATCCTATTCACTAAACTTGTCTGCACATATTGTGGAACGTTTATGTCTCTGTGCTTTGCTGTCTGGTTATCAAAAGCACTATTCCAAAAGGTTACCATCACAATCAGATCATACATATGAAGTTGAAGAACAAACAAGACTTTAGAAACCTGAAAATACCCCGGGGCAGGTAGGAGAAGACACAACCCAGTGCTTAAATGTAGCCCATTGAGGGGTGAGGGAGTGGGGGCACGTTTTGGCCTGACAATCGGAGCTAGCCCCTTGGCTGTCTCTGTATATTAAAGCTGGGATTGGAGATGAGGCCTGAACTGAACCCAGGAGCAGGACAATACTCAGGAGGAATGACAGAGCATAATGACTCATCAGTGGACAATCAGTACAGACCCAAGCTATAGATGGAACAAAAGCCACCACATCCTCTATTAGTACAGACCCAAGCTATAGATGGAACAAAAGCCACCACATCCTCCATCAGTACAGACCCAAGCTATAGGTGGAACAAAAGCCACCACATCCTCTATTAGTACAGACCCAAGCTATAGATGGAACAAAAGCCACCACATCCTCCATCAGTACAGACCCAAGCTATAGGTGGAACAAAAGTCACCACATCGTCCATCAGCACAGACCCAAGCTATAGGTGGAACAAAAGCCACCACATCGTCCATCAGCACAGACCCAAGCTATAGGTGGAACAAAAACCATCACGTCCTCCATCAGAAAAGACACAAGCTATTGATGGAACAAAAACCATCACGCCCTCCATCAGAAGAGACTCAAGCTATAGATGGAACAAAAACCATCACATCCTCCATCAGTACAGAACCAAGCTATAGATTGAACGAAAACCATCACATCTTCCATCAGTACAGACACAAGATATAGATGGAAGAAAACCATCACATCCTCCATCAGTACAGACTCAAGCTGTAGATGGGACAACCATCACATCAAATTCCTGAGGTGGCTCCCAAGCCAAGTTTGCTATCCCCTGTTGTGACAATAAGTTAATGTGTAGTCAAAATGTCTGACATGATCCAAGTGAACATTACCGGGCACACTAAATAATTCCAACAACACTGGCATATTCCTCACTTAAAATACATAGTACATGGATTCTACAAGTTGCAGTAATGGCATGGTATATGAATGTACAATGGGCTATTATCAAATCAAGAATAAAGACGCTCATTCATCGATGCTGCCACTCCAATGGTGGTCAAAAAAAGAGAAAAGAAAATCTCATGGTCTCACCTTGCCGTTAGAGAGAGTTAAGTTTGAATACACATAAAATGTGCTTGTGCATCAGTAGATTTACATTTGTCACATCTGACAGTAACTCGATTTGCCAGGTTCTTTAGATATGTTTCAGTCTTGGTCAGGAAGCCTAGACAGCTATCTTGTCGTACGTTTTTTTTCATTAACAACTTTAAGGGCGTCTGTTAAGGGGCCCTGACCTCTACAAGGTCCCAATTTATATATGTTTTATGTATTAAAGATTTCATGTGAACACCCTGACCAGGGGTGATCCAGTGGTTCAAGCCACGGCCTCCAGTGCACAAGTACTTCTGCAGCATGGGTTCAAATCCAGCCCACCGTGTTTGTCAGCAAATACAAGTGTACTTTCACCACTGTCTTTCTCTGGAACATATGTATTTAAAAAATAACTAAATCACAATGTAGTATGAGCACGGCTAGGTCAAGGTAAAATGTGGATACCCCTTGACCCTGGCGAAATAGGCGGTCCCATCTACCTTTTGCCACCAGCTGAAAACTCAAGTGCGATGTTTTAATTGTGGAGATGGCTGTATGTTCATTAACTTTAAAACATCACATTTAATTAAATGCCAAGAAAGTTTTCAAATTGAAAGGTTCTTCACTTTTACCAGCAATGTAAGTATTTCCCTAAAAGCTAAGTAAAATATGCAAAATTGCGAGCAGGGCAAACATTTCATGTAATGTCTTGTACACAGTGGACGTCTGCCAAGTCATCAAATATAATCCAAGTATCAACATGGATAAATCAAGCAAATGACTTGGTTTAATTGTCTTTTAAAAAAGCAAACTCATACAGACGACCCACAAGGATATGTCAATAGCAGGGCAGGAGCTACCTGAAACACCCTAAACTTCAAAGTGGTCGGCAAACATTGCCACCACCAGATATACATACACCAAATAGTAATGTAAGGGCACCCAGACAGATATATAGCATACTATACTAGGAAACATTGAGCGGAAAATAACAATGTTTGTAATATTCCACAGATCAGCATCTGAGGAGAAAAAATATTCCCTTGATGTTGTGCTAATACTATTCAAATCAATAACGCAGGCAATTTGTAGGAATATGGGAATTGGTACGGAATCAGAGATGGAAGCTTAAATAAATAGTAAAAACATACCATATTATTAAAACTGACAAGCAATCTCCTTTAATACTGTGAATCATCAATTATTTCTCTGGTACTAAATGTCAAGATTAATTCCACAACCCTGCGTAATAAGATGATTTCAGATGACATCTCTAATCAGTGGGCTTGGACCGCTTCCAGACCATAAAAAAACCCTGTCACATAAAGTCTTAAGTGATGACAAAATAGAAATAGCATTTGCATTAAGCTGTGTGTAATGTCTTCTCAGAAGACATATCATGATTTACCACTATATTTCATCTGCCTGTTACATCAAGAACAGTGAGCCTCTGGGGCTCCGAAAAGTGTCATTATCACACACAAACAAACCATGGGGTTTCATCCAGACAGATCTGTGAATAGTCCCCCACTATTTAACAGATCCTCTAAAAACAGAAGAGGAGATACTAACACGAATGTGGATGGCATAATTGAAGTCAGATTGAGTGCATCAACAACAGCGATGTGTCTGTCACATTTGTGTAGCGGCCAATATTCATCAGTGACCCACCAGCTAGTCCCCCTCCGTCCATGCAGCACCAGCACCAACCCCCCTCACCCATTCCAAAATCCCCCTCTCACTGCCCTTTTGTTCCCCATTCCAGACACAAACAATGTGGCTCCCTGCTACAGATGATGGCAAACCAGCCTGGCATCCAGACTGCAGCATGGTCATACTGTATTTAACCACAGAAGCCATCTGCACATGTTTACCAGGATGGTAGATCCTGATAGAGAGAATAGAGTATTTCACTAAAAGAGGACTCTCACAAAAGCTTTTTGTGACCATGTGTTTGTTGTCAGTTCCATTAGGAAAACAGTGATTACCTGAACAGTGTTGTATTTTTTTCATTCTAAAAATAATAATACGATTGTTTCGATAAGGTGTTTAGTTGCGTGGCTTTTATAAGTGTGGTTTCGATACTTTTCAGCCAACAACTGAAGACAACTGAAGAAAAAAACATAAACCCCACTGTCATAACTGACATTATAAATCAATCAAAATGCTGACAGCGCAATTTCTTTAATTAGCATGCTAACCAATTATGTGCAAGCGTACAAAATTAAAGCTAGACATTTTGCCCACATAAACATTTTCCGAAAATGTAAATATGTGTTAACACTGTCAGTATAGGATTAGGGAGAAGGAATACAATCATTTATTTTAATTTTACTTGCAAGTAATCTATTCGCTACAACTAGATGGTATATATTTACAATAACAGAAAAATATAGTCCAAAAAGTTTATCTAAATATTTCTTCAGTGCAGTGCCTTTTCTGTCCTCAGCAAAACAAATGATACATTTTTTGAAACATCTGGATATGAAAACCTTTCGAGTTAGGTGTCCTGATCATAAAAACACAAATATATGTATTGTTTATATAAATGTTCATATTTAGATTTTAGGTAGGGATATTACATGTCACCAGGTGCTATTATATTAATTTATATAGGAATGAATACGTTATTAAATCATTTTAGTTTTCAAAATAATTCGTCCTTATTATATAGTATTTCAAATCCTTCTCATACACATTTCTGAGTTTCTGTCTGCACTTGATTTCATCTTCCATCTTATTATTTTTTATCAATTGTCCTTTTTTATAAAATCAGACCGTTGGTAACCAGATGACTACACTTCCTGATTGAGGGACGGTCTCACAATCAGGAAGTGTAGTCATCTGGTTTATAAACAATGGGGCAAGGCTATTGGAAAGTATTCAGAGCTCTTCATTGTCTCTACAATTCAGATTGTTTTTAATCAATCTACACAAAATTCTCTACAATGTCGAAAAGTAGGCAGGTTCTCCCATCTCAGCATAAAAACTCTAAAGCTGTGTTAGACAGGCCAATGGGTTGTAGGCCACCTCCCCAGACCAAGGCACTTCTAAAACGGTTTCTTCATTTTGCCAGGCTACCAGCTCTAGGAATAGCCTTGGTGCTTCTACACCCATTCTATTTCACAATGACGGAGCCCACTGTGATCCTGGGAACTGTCAGTGATGTAACATTTTTGTATAACCATCTCTAAACAATTCTCTTTTGGAGGTCTACAAAGACTTCATGTTTTGGTTTTTGTAATTACATGCATTTTGAAGTGTTGGAATTTGACCAATATGCATTGTATTAAATGTAAACGATGATTACCTAATTCTGAAAACAGAAAACATTGCAGTAAAAACAGGACCCAGCTAATGCTGTCTACATTATGTTCTTGTTTTTGACACAAAGATGCTTTACTCGTGGGTCAGACTCTTATTCCATCCTGATACTGTCTGGGAATAGGATATGTACCCAGAAAATCTGCATCTCGCTCAAAACAAACCAGCACATATTGACCTCCAGTCATGACAGTGTTTTATGGTTAAGGGGTGATAAGAGATTGTTCACTTCTAGCCTTTGAGTAACCAGTTACCAGTGCGGTAACAATGTTTATGCAATTTGAGTTGAGTTGTAATACACATGGTGAAACCTGTGAGAAACCCCTGTGTATCATTGATAGGTTTTCACATGCATGGTTGGAATGACTTCAGGCTTTGAGCATCCACTCATTCGTTTAAAAACAGGTTTTACTATGATATTTTATTGAGACCGTGAAATGTTGATAATTAAATATTTCTCTCATAAGCAAGGGTATTGATCTGTCCCCTCAGCCACTGCCAAACATGGTCATTCTTTCATCTTTCCATCTTCCAACCATTGCACATGAAAGGAATTGATTACATCATTTTTTAGCTGAGGAGCATTGACCCTATACGAAAACATGTTGCTCTCGTACAACACTGAGGCAGCTACTAACGTTGTGTACTACAGTAGCCGTCCATACAACTTGGCCTTTCCAGCATCATGTGCTGTAGGTCCATTAGCTCTGAATTAGCCAAAAGGAAATAGCCAGACATGGCAGTTTCTTGCATTTTGACTCCAGGTTTAGGTCATGTATGGTTATCTAAGCCATGGCATCTGCTTGCCACAAAACAAAATACATAACTTTTCTTTGTAGTTTGTAGCAATTAGTTACAGAATGTGGTATAATTTTGTTTGCAAAGTTTATCAAATTGATAGCTAGCTATGTGTTTCTCCAATGTAATGGCTGAGTTTATTTACTTTCCAGATTATCATGACGTAAGCCTGCCATAGACAATTTCAAAGTGACATCTAATCTTGCTCATAAAAAGTGACACATCTTTATCTGTGATGTAGATAAACACAGACAGATTGATAGGGTTTTCTACTATTTACTTGCACCACAGCCAATGTGAGTAACAGAAAATCGACCACACAGGGGTGATAGCCCTCCAAAACCAGCAGGGTAATTGTCTCATGAGAAAATAGAAACAACATAAGAGAATCAACAATTATCCTATCACATCCTCAACCTCATTATATCCAATCTAAAGAAGTCAATACTCTTTCATCCGGAGAAGAACTTTATCAGATCTGGCCTTAGTGTAGACAGAGGCCGTTGTATTACCCGTCACTGGTAATTGCCAATGGATCACCGCCGCACAATGCATCACTCTCCGAAGGGCTACAGCTCCCAAGGTCAGTGCAGAACACATCAAGAAAAACGACAGAGAAACATCGGCTCCTGCCAAACAAGCTGTCAGCACAAACTTTGTCAGTCAGGGCACATATGGACAAATAAACTGCCAGAGAGAGATAAAAGATGTCCACCCCCAGGGACTGGAATAGATCTGAAATCTTCCCTTCTTTAAAAAGCCAGTGCAACATTATCTTCAGAGACACAAAAGAAAAGAAGACTCACTTAAAATGCATTACCTTGAGAGTTGCTGATTTGGACGGTATCTATGTGGGTTTTACCCCGGTCTGGACATTTTGTCCTTTGGTTTGTGTAGTTTAGTCTCATGCCTCTTCACATCTCAATATTCTTCTGCATTTCCTAGAATCTTCTCATCTCCTGTTCCCATAGCCATCTACTATGTATTCCCCAGGGAGTCCCATTAGCATCCTATGAAGACCTATGTGTGGCTATGGTGTCAATGCTTAGGTCTACTGAGGAGGAAATCCACAGGCATTTGTTTATTATGCTGTAATGCAACTCCTTAGATGTGAACCAATAATATCAACCCATGTGGAAACTGATTAGGCATTCTACTGCGTAGGCAAGCCGGTTCCAAGTTTTCCCAAAGGTCAATGCCTTCACGTAATCCCTGTTTGCTTATTTGTCAGTAGTAGATAACATATTGTGTTCTGTGTTTACCCTGACCTTGTTCCCCTCCAGACGATCTCTGGAACATCAAAAAGCAACCTTTCAACTAACTACTTACCTTTACCATTGACGGCTACAGGACAGGGAAATGTTCATCTAACCTCTTAGTTTGGGCCTCTGGCTCATTGTTGTGAAGGTCGACGATCAGCTCATCATCTGACATACAGGAGAGCAGGATCTATAGGATATCACTATCTGCCACAACCGAAGACCCAGCAGCCTGTTAGGTATTTCATCAGGCAGTGGTACAAACAATCCAGCACATGACGATTGGTTTTAAATGCCAATATCAATTTAAGATCTATTCTTTTTAATAATCCAAACCATTCTCATTCTGCATAAAAACAAGCTCTATTATTTTGAACACACCATTTGGTCTACTCTTTATTTGGACCAGTCTATGAAGCCTCCAGCACACTTTACTATAGGAGAAAGTGATGAGTGGTCGAGGTAACTGGAGGGGAAAACAGGTCAGATTCCCCTGTGAAGGGAACACCTGTCACTAGCGGTAGGCACCATGTGAAACCAAGTATCTGCCACCACTTTCAATAACTAACCACCAAATTAAGAGACTACAATGGTTTAAGTAGTCTGTAGAAAAGGAGCACCCTAATCCCACTATTTTACTGATTAATGCAAAACAATTATGCTTAAATCAACATAAGCAATGAAATCTCCTTAAGCAAGGGTTGTAATCAAGCTAAGCTAACATGACTAATTGTTCATTTGTAATAGAATGGACTGGGGTGAAAGGGTAATCCTCAAAGCCTGAAGGAAACACATATGTACCAGCAATCATATGGTTAATATACAATAAAATACGGCTGTGGTAGCTTATTGACCCTTATTGACCGGTTGGCTACTTCAGAATGCGATCATACGAAGTTTAGAAACATCTGCTATGAATTAGTAAAACGTTTGATGGTTCTTGTGGAGATTGGCCATGTGATTTACATTTTTCTATCCCTCCTTCATTTTCTGGGTCATTTAACTCAGCACAGCCCACAGTACAGGAAATGGTAACATTGTTACCATTCTAGAGAACATTTGCTAAAATTCAACACATGTTGACCATTGAACGATAAATGTATCCATTTTAAAACATGTTTCATGCTGTTTCTGCTATGAAGTGAAGAGAAACAAAGTTACATTTTAAAGCAATTTCCTGCAATACTACACCTTCTGTCATGGGGCATATAGAACATGGAGCAGTTTCAGATAAAATTGGATGCAATTACACACATGCAGATAAAGAAGCAACAATGGACATGCACATTCCTGGAGTACGTATAATCCATTAGGCTATACCTAATCTGTGTAACGATGTAGCCAAATCTTGACTGCCCAAGAGCTTGACCGGGCAACAGAGAGTGCATTTTCTACAGTACTCTCAAATGTCTGCTCGGGTGCTTCTGACCCACGCATATGTTGAAAGTGATGCTTTAAAGCAAGCAAATTACAATATATATTGGGGGAGGGACATCCCCCAATGTCTCCCTCAATATACTGATATATAAATATATAAAAATACATCATAGATAAAATAAAAATGGCCATAGTACGACGTCAAACAAACGTCAAATGTTGTACTGTCTCTTTATTTCATTAGCCTACTTTCATAAGTTTAAAAAGGTGGAATGTAACATGAGCGTTATATAATCTTCCTGTCATTTTGCATTGGAACTGAAATTGTGGAAATAAATAATATGCTAAAAAGTGAATGTAATAAAAAACTAAATTGGCGACAACGGTCTGATTTGCGAGTGCTAATCAATCAATCATCACTGACGTTATCTATCATAGCTAAGTTACCTTAAAGCTAATTAGCCACACATTCACCCAGAGACTATCAATGGTGCTCATGTGCTTATTCAATTAACGTTACTGTCTTTATTTCGTTACGTTTGTCAGGAAGCCCACGTGAAGTGTTGTAGTTTAAGTGTTTGTTTGTATTAGAGTTCATGCAGTGTTTTTTTAGTCAGCTTTCATTCACAGTGTGCGTCGGTGTTGAGCAAGGTGATGGGTGGCAATGACATTCAAGCATTTTTTGGGCAGCCTCAAAAAAGAAGAAAAGTAAGACGAAAGATTAGCGCAAGTCAATGTTTATTGATATTGGAATCCATTCCTGAACAATGTGGCAAGAAACTTGTTCACTGATAATATTTATTTCATGTTTTCACTCTGGCATGTTCAGAGTAAAGAGTGACAGAGGGCATGAGGGCAGGGAGAGCAAGAGAAATCAAATATTGATCACCGAACCGATACCGCTGTGTTGTGCCAACACCATAATTAATGTTGGCACAATTGAGGTTAGGCATAAGCACAAGCCCCACTGAGGTTAGGCTTAGGCACAGGTGTGTCTGAGGTTAGGGGTAAGTCAAAGGGTGGGGGACAAGGGGAACATTTTGTCTTCGACAAGGGCAACCAACTAACTACAGGTCAGTTGCAATGATGGTCCTGGAGCAACATCCATTATGATGTAGGAAGAACTACATCAACATGGCGATTCCAGATTGTGTAAATATTGAGGGTATTATAAATATTTTAAACCTGTTTTGTTTTCCCCCGGTATATTTGGTCTCCCCTAATGTTGACTCCGTGGTTACGGCTTTGTTTTAAAGAGACTGAAAGTTAAAAGGGTAGATTAATAGGGGTCCTTAGAACGATGGTGGAAGTGTGCGCTGCGTCTAGGATACATACATTTGTTCTGTCACTCATAAACACGCTTTATAAACTGTTATGGTTTTTATCCGGAACGGACCAAAAAGCAACTCTACGTCAGTGTTCTCAGACTTTCCATGTTCACGAAGCATCGCTCAGGCATTGGATAGCTGCACTGAGCTTAAAATATTATTGGTTCACTCAACTGTCATTGTTGTGTTTCCGGGCTGAACGTGGCAACGTCTGGGACAAGCACGTAAGTCAACTCTATCCAGTAAGGCAATGGTACAGTATCGTGTTTCATTCAAAACGTGAAGATTGTAAAACGAACTTCAGTTCAGTTCAGTTTTATTTTATATTCAGTCAGCATCTGCATCGTTGTCCCTCGTTTCTGAAGTTTGACCTAATAGCTTTAAAGCCTACTGAAAAAGTTTTACCTCATTCGTACACACCTGCCTGTTGAAACAGGTAAGTTTATCTAGCCGACGGTTTTTTGCAAGCCAGGAACATGATATCTGACTGATTAAATTGCTCGAAAATGTCAGGTTAACATATTTGCTCTGGCCTTGTAATGGTATTGCCCTGTCTACGCTACAACACGTTTTTGTGATATTTTGTTTCCCAATGCTGTATTCACATAGGCTGTGTTTTTAAACTGTTGCTTCCAGAACGTTGTCAATCCTATGTTTGTCAATGGGAGCATTTTGTTAAAACTAATTTTGCTCTAGTACTATATACAATTTACTGTGCATTGCATACATTTCCATTAAAAATACTGAACACCCTAAGAGTTGAGATCTGCAGTGGTCTAATTGGTCTTCAAGCTGCAAATCCCATCCTCAGTATACAACAATGCACAGGGGTCTTGTGTAGGTAAATTGTATGAGCATCATCTGGTGTAGGTGGGGTGGATGACAGACCGTTGACATTTGTTTTGCTTTAGCGACTCCCTTTGGCAGGTCGGGTGCCAGCAAGCTCCATTGTGATAGTTGGCTGAGGAAAGCCTAATCAGTGTGCCGTGTTAAAACCAACAGCTTGAGATGGTGTGACTTGTAGGACACATGTCTTGATCTTTGACTCTCCCAAACCTTTCCCAAAGCTAATTGGAAGTGAACTCATTTGGATGGTGGGAATAAATGTAATAATAATTATTGTGTTTTTTGGTCTAGTGATCTAAGCTGCTGACACCCCACATGTATGAATTGTTTTGAAAACCAGGACACAACCTTTTAGCTCCACTTTGTTCTGTCTTGTATTTCCCACACTGTTACTTTACTTTTATGCTTTAAGTTCAGTTAACCAATATCATTAGACCAAATAAACATTGTTATTTGCACTTTGTGTCTGTTGCAAACCGTTTTGCAACTGAGAGGACATTTACTCCAAACACAGCATAGCGCACGTTTTTTTAATTTACATAAACAAGAGATGTAGTTCTGTTTATTTTTAAATATGTTCTTCATAATCTGAGAAGTGCATTGATCAAATAACCCACATCTATAATTTCCTGGCTTTTCCATCTGGAACAATGTCTGAGAAATGTGTGTGTGTGTGTGTGTGTGTGTAAGCCTGTCCGTTCGTCCGAGCACATAACAGAAGCAGTGGTCCACCAAATGTTGATTATTCTTTGCAACATTTTCACTGTTCTCGGAAAATAGATCATTAGAGATAGGCACAATATGAATAATACACTAAGGGACTTGCTTATAGGAGAATGTAGAGTTTTACAAACAAATCTTTATATTTCACGTAATCAGCACATTATTATTGTTGATTTGTGTCCTTTTACAATTGTTTTAAAAGGTTTTAAGAAACACCAACCAACAGTTTTTTTTTTCTTTGTTTAGCCATGTGGGGGCAAAAAGTTACATTAAGGCTCAGTAATACATCCAAACAGAAACTACAGATGACATTGTCATTCTAAACATTGTAGTCTAGTCTTTTTCAAGTAAGACCTTGAACAGATGAAGAGATAACCGCTTCAGTCTTACAAAATCTTAAGGAATATGAATATAATGTTGTGGATAATGTTTAGAAGGGGTCTAAAAGTTTGTGAACTCACTTTCCAGTTGTTTATAATATACTGCATGCATTGTGTTGTGTATATTGATGTTCCTGTAAAAATGGGCAATAAAACGTTCTTCTACCAGAATCATGATACTTTGAAGTAGAACTTTTTGGGTGAGCGTTTGATGTTGTTTGAGAGTAGCCACTCATACTGACTAACATCAATGACAGAGTGCGGAGATGATTTGGGTATGTTATATTGATTAATTTACATAAAAACATGTTTTAGTTGTGTACACATGTTGTACATGGCTACTCTTTTGGTTGTCTTCCACTTACTTTAATTGCAAAACCTCTCAACACCCGGGTTTTGAAGTTCTGTCGGAAGAACATATTTTGTCTAAAGATGACATGCTTTGTGGCCAACCCTTTTTAACTCCTGTGAAGAGGCAGACCGGTTTTTTAGGTCCATATTAAAACCTGCTTTACTCGAGCTGTGTACAGTTGACTCACTTGAAATAACTTTTTCGAGCTCAACACATTTCTGACCGTTTGTGAAAATCAGTTCCCTGGTTGTTTGTGTTTTTGTTGTTAGGGAAAGGCAACTTTTTTACAGTAATTTGCCTTGCACCCTGATTAAAAAAATATTGCTTTTGCAATATTGACTTTGACTGGCTCTGAATGGCAATGCTTTTTCTATATTTGAGTAATGAATTGGCTTTGCTTGCCTGCTTTATACATATCTCTTTTCCCTCAGGGTATGAATATGGTAGCATGGATTATTCAAATTGCCATGGTGGCAATGAGTATCTTAATCGAAACTGCTGAAGGGAAAAAAGACAAGGTGCTATATTGTTCAGGTAAGTTGGAAGTATATGTGTCCACTTATTTGTAGCGGCACCTGTTGATAATCTATGCAGACAATCAAGTTGCATAGTAATGCACGAATAAACAGTTACGGTTTTATGAAAGCAACTTTGTCTTCTACCCTTGTTTCCTAACATTTGAAGTTCCAGGCTGGTATTGTCCAGTTCTAGATGGTATGTTTTCTTTAATCCGGGTTTGCTTTTTTATTGTTTAGTTTTTTTTATCAGTGTTAACACCCAGTTGTGTTTTAAAAATAACAATTATTGAAAATCTCTTTAGTGTTGAGCTGTTTTTGTGTACATGCAATTTAAAACATTACAGATGAAGCGTAGAAAGTTTAGAGAAAATAGATTTACATTTTTTTCATCTACATATTCGGAAGCAGCAAAATGGAAAACCAAGCTGTGGTAGTGTTTTCAATTTTCAAGCCAGAACAGTGTTAGCAGTTTTGTATAAAGCTAAATTGAGCTTGCTGAAAGGCATCTCATCCATCATTGACGCACAATCAGACATTTTGGTCCTTTGAACACAACAGCGACACCAACACTGCGGTCTTAAACTTTAGAGTCATCCTTGCATGACTACATAACACTTGTCAAGCTACCGGTAAACTCTCAGCGTAGTATGCCATTAGTGTAGCCCACTGTGCATCATAGCATCAATTACATGTTAAAAGCTGTTCGAAGCCCTCGAGGCATACAGTCTGACATCTGGCATGAAAAACGGTATAGTTCTTATTGAAGCAATACCCCCATTGTAGGTTTGAAAAAAGCCTCCATTTTGAATGAAAAAATGGCTGGGTGCTATCTAACTTACCACTCAGTGTTAAAACGCTCCTTTACTTTTGTGTTGATATCATTATTTATAAATTTGGAAGACTTCATAACAAGATGGCTTTAACAGTTACATGTATGTCTACAGTAGTCTTACTTAAACTTAGAATTTAAAAGGTTTACTTTGTTACAATAACACTCAGCTGAACTGAAAGTGTTCTGCATATTATGTCTATGTTTAGTTTGGTTGGCGGCCGTCCAGCCTTAGCATAAACACTTACCCCTGTCTTTCCTCACTGTCACTTTCCAGTATAAAATGCCAGAAAAGATATCTAAAAAAAAAAAAAAAAATACACTGTGTATAGATGAAGGTTGTTTACATCATGGCTTATTTACTTTTGTTACTCATGCACACCCTGTCAAATACATACATTTTGCTCTTATTCTTTTAATCGCTTATTTTCATTTTAATACACAATATTATAGAATTTTATTCATTTATTATTTCATGCTTTATTCTTTAGCGAAGGACTGCATTTTACTAATGTGCATTTCTTTTAGCATGCAGGGCTGTTGTTGATGAGCTCAATTATTCCATCAGTCAGATTGATCCGAAGAAGACCATCCATGTGGGAGGTTTCCGACTCAACCCTGATGGAAGCCTGACTGATAAAAAGGTAGCGCTACCTTAGTTGGGGCATGTTTGAATTATATTCCACATAGCACTTTACTGAAGGAAAAACTTTTTAGTGCACAGAGCTATTGATTGTACTTCCTGGAAATAAGATATTTAATGATTTATTAATTAGAGACTTTATGTAGGCATCATTCATACCATAAAAAAAAATAGATATTTAATATTGATACTTAGCAGCGCTAGGTCTAATGGTTTCATAGTAGTTCTTGCTCTCCTCCATTGTGAAACATCTGACTGAAGAAACTATGTGCGTTATGCATTTCAGTTTATAAGTGTAAACTGCTTTAATAAAGTGTTTCACCTGCAAATGCTTAATCTAAAGCGTTCTTATTGGTTATCCCTATGGAATAAAGGGGATATATTTTCCTAACCAAGTGTGGTTGTAGTGTGAAGAGGTCAGACCTGCTAGTGTTCCAGTGTCCTATTTTCACTGTCCAGGGACCTTCATTAGCTGCTCAGCTCCCCTATTGATCTCCGGGGTTAATCCCCTTTTGATGGTAATTGATAGCTAACAACGTGCTGTTTATTTAGCTAGGCTGCTTGTTGTTTTTCTCTACCCCATGGATATTTCAAGTTACCTTTAAAGTACAAGATGTTAAGATCTTATGTTTCCTAAATCCCAATGTGGCATCTCCACTTCTCCCCTTTTGAGGTAGGTCCCGTTAAAATCTTCCACAGGCACACAAAATTAGACCACATTTTAGTCTTGAAGTATCGTCTTGACCTTCTCTTGCCACGTGATAATAGTGTGTGACATCTGCTTGTCTGCTTCCTTCCTTTCCATTATGTCCAATCTATGCATCAGCTGTGTATGTCATATTCACCCACTCTCATCAAGTGTTTCCTAAAAGAGGGTTCACTTGAAAAGAAATGCTAATTACAGTTCCTATACCCCAGTGAGACTTGATCATATTCCGTTTGGTTTGCCCTTAAGCTGTGGGGGTGTGCCTCTGCAATATCCCCGTTGTTGTTAGTCGGGGGAGACTGAATGCAATGATACAGCTCCACTAGAATTACTGAATCAAATTGCACATTCATAGCAGAAGAGTTGAGCGTCAAACGACTCCTTTTGGTATCCCAGTGCCCTGAACAGTAAGCACACTGACTTTAGAGTGACTCCGCCTACAGACATGGCTGCTCAACCTTGTCGATGAACTTCTGTAATAGCCGCTTTACGGAAATCAGCGTACCTATTGCAATAACGAATGCCTTTTTAAAAAAAAAACACATCTCCTTAATAATCCAAGGCTCCCTTCACCCTCCCCCACCTCCACTGCACCCACTGGCTTTTGACCCTGTCTGAATCAGGGCGGGGGGGGTGTCCAAGCTTAGATGCCATCATGGGAGATTTGCTGGTCTTAAGTCTCCTTTGCTCTCCACAGCAACCAGTGGGGATCCCTGACGGCAGCGGTGACGCCAGCACAAAGTTAAACCTGCAACAATGAATTATCAGTCCTAAGACATTGAACTTAGTTGAATAACTTAAATCGAGTTGTTCCCGCCTTACATTTGTATATGTATATGGAAATGGTTTGATTAATGCATCCGTTCCTCGGTGAACGTTTCTGCCTGGAGAAATAATTACTGTCACTCTCCATTAATGGACAGAGATTCTGGATAGTCATGATAAAGGTACATGCAGCAATATTTTTTTTTTTTTTATTGTTAATACATATTTTTCCTGTTTGGAAAATGATTCACTGTAAATGGTTGCATTAATAAGTTCTAGTTTTGATTAATTTATGTGTTTTCATTGGACCATATCATTCACACCAGAAATTGAAAGGCCCTTTCCGCGGTGTTACAATAATGGCTGGTTTTCCAATGGGAATTCAATGGAGGATAGCATCCCTGAGAAGTCTTTTCTCTGCCAGGCCTGCAGTCCCCTCTTCATTCTTCAGGAAAAGTGTGATTGACAGGTCCCTTTCAAACCCCTCAGGAATTTAATTCCACACCATTTTCAGGATAGCATGATAAGGATTTGGCTTGAGGTTGGACTTTTATTATTTGGAGTTTTTTTTTGTCTTTTATTATTTTTTTTATGTTTGAGGCAGAATCTTCATAACAATTAAGTTAAGATCTCATACATATTCATAAAATACACCTATGGTGCAAAAATAATAATCAGAATAACGGAATATAATAGTTGCAAATTTGTTCACACAAATTGCTGGTTGACTGCAGTGCACACTTGATATTGCAGTTTTAGTTTTGAATTGACTTACTTGTTTAGGTGGTCAACTCTTTCTTTCATATTCTGTGGTAGACCGTCCACACATGTTCACTTTATTGAGTATCTGTACGCGCAACTAGCTCTTCGGTTTTTACATTGAAAATGCCAAGCATTGAGTGGCAGTGATCAGGCAGAACTTAGCGGTACCTTTTTATCTTATTTGTGAGCAGATGGCAGTGAGTCGGAACCCCTTTGTGTCACTAAGAGTCAGATATATTTAAAAAAGAGGTGGGGAAAAATGCTTCTATAATGTAATCAGTGAGGCCGGAAGGGTCCGTCCCGAGGCTGAACGAGGACAATGGGGTCAGGGATATATCTACATGGCCCGAAATCCAGTTCATCCCCAATATGCCCCCCCTTCCCTTCGCCCTGCACCTTTTGACCGGGATTGACAAGGAAAACGTCCCGCTTTGATCATTGGAGGGTGGAGGAGATGAACCGTCAAAAGGGACCAGAGGATGAGACTGAACTGTTTAGCCTGCACTTGGCTGCTCCTTAGCCCAGCACCCCCCCGACCCTTTCAACGCCCCCCACCGCCACAGCCTCCCTCTTCCTTCTCCTTCCGGGGAGGCCACTGGATGGGAGCATAGTGCACCTTGACCTGTCTAGACACCACTGCATGTTTTGTCCTGTTTCCAAGGGGAAGGGGTATACTTCTACAGGTTAAATGTCATAGTTCCAGCATAGGGGAAGTGGGGCTTGTTTGTGTGATGGGAATGGATGCTGGGGGTCAGCAACGTGACCTGGGCACGGCCCAAGCAACATCTTAGCACTGGGCTCAAACTTTGTTTGTAACGTTTAGATTCAACTTGATTCATTTTATTTGTACGTGGTTTTTTTTATATATATATATATATATCCACCAGGTCCCTCTGGCTAGATCTGAGGCCAACTTGAGTGAGCTTCTGGAGGGAGTTTGTGATAGCATGAGTGACTATGCGCTGCATGTGGATCCAGACACCAAGAAACAACAATACAAGAGGTTTGCTCCAAGAGGTTCTGACACTGGGGATTTTCCTGATTTTAACAGCTTCAAGTTTGATGGGCCAGAGGGTTCCAATTCCCTAAAGTTTGCGGTAAGGTGGCATTCATTTTATCTACTCTTGTTTCTATTACATATTTACTCATGCTATATGCCATTACTTTCATACTTAGAATGTGAAGTAGATAAAGAATTTCTGCATGTCCACAGTATTTTTAAGTATTGCATTTAAGTGTGTAATGATATTGGTACAAGACAGAAACTGATTTTGGGGGGGTTAAATAAGGTAAATATTTGTTTTAAAGCATGTGAATCACCTATACAATGGACTTTTGATATCACAACATTCTCGTTCCGTTCCTGATATGTGTGCCTTACCTCTAAAACATACATATTGTCCTTATACTACTGTACCTTTATATAAAAAATATATTACATGTGCCATAATCTGTAAAATATTAAACCATTTATTAAAACTTCAAGACATCTGTAGAAGATGATATAGTAAGTTTGTCTTTTTCCATTAGTATCCAATATATATATATTTACTGTTATTGTGATTATAAATGTGCAACATTTAATCTGGATTGTTTTCATTCTGCGGCTAAAACTACATGTTAAACCAAAACACTAGCAAGAATGCATTTTATTTTTTTTCCATTTACAATTGTCTTGCATGTAACTTCATTATATTTAGGAAGATGTTAGCCAACCCCTAAGCCAACAACCCTCTAAGATTCCGTGTGGGTGTGTGAGTTTGCCAATCGTGTCGCCTGTCTATGTTACATGAGTCATCCAAGATGGCTGAACGGCATGGCGAGCCTCATGGTCGTGCCCACTATTGTGTGAAAAGACATGCTTGTGAACCTCATGTGCGGAGAGCCTGTTTTTGCTGTCTGTCTGGTGGCAACCCAATCCCGTCTTCTGTTACAGTGTGAAAGCATTGTGGAGGAGTTCGAAGATGATATCCTCTCTCTGTTTGCCAAAGAGACTGACCATGTGGTCGACAAGTTATGCAATGAAGTATCAGGTACGGTTTTCGACATGATAATGAGGTCTCTCTTTCACGAGGGCTCCAGTTGGCCTCTTACTAACATTGTTACGCCAGTGAAGCAAAGGGAAACCTTTATAACACCAACATTGGCTTTCTATTTGATGTCTGTATATGATTGTCTTTCAATTAATAATTCCTTTTTAGCATGAAAAAATAGTAACATGCTTCGAATAGCTTTAAAGAATATAGACGTTTTGTGAATATAACATTCAAATGACGCTGCATATTGTTTTAATGGCGCTACATGTCTTTTGTATTCCAAGTTTACTTTCCTGGGAACACTAAAATTATTATTCAAAAAATTCAAAAAAAATGTAGTGTTTTCATTCAGTCACTACCGTAAACTACCTTTGGTTACACTTTATTTAAATGTAGATGCGCTACAGAAATACATACTACAAATACAAAGTAAACACTTGATATGGTTAAGAATAAGGTTAGGTTTGGAGTCATTATTATTGTAAGAGTTAGGGAAAGCATTAAGGTTAGTGATATTGTTAGTGTAATATAGACTATATAAATTATATTTCCTTTAACTATCTGTAGAATGCTTTACAGACTATCCAAATAATCTGTTACCCTACCTTTTATTGCAGTTTTATTTGTAGTCATGATCTATCCCTTACGTTACTGTCGGCTTTCATCCGCCATTTTGTTTCAACATTTAAGCGTGAGTCCTTGAACAGAACAGCTTCAAAAGCAGTTATTTTTATTGTTGAGACTGCAGGATTTTAACTTTTATTTGTTAACTGGTACAGTCTCAGAGGATAATGTTGTGAACCTTTATGACTCTGACACATTTGATAACCGTTTCTGTGAACTAAAAAATTTACAATACATTGTGTTGCTTACTGGATGTCTAAAAATATTGATAGTTATTTCAACAGGCCATCTGAGAAGATGGCAGACTAATTTTTGTCATTATTTTATTTTCAGATCACTGTAGAGATGCCACATTCAAGAGTGATGAACTATAGTTTAACATGCATCTCTGCGATGGATGATTGGACCAGTTTATAATTTAAATATAGAAACTATACGTAAAACATTTTGTCAGTCATCTTGAATACATTGAAATAAAGTTTTTGTAAATGATGATGCTTGACTAACATTGTCAAATTAATTCATTTGGAGAACGAGAATGTTCAGTGGGTTTTTTTACTTAGTCGTAGCAACTTTCAGAAGGGTGCTGCTTGAGGAAGTGCTGGTACTCAAAATAATAATAAAATAAGTGTAAAATAAAATGACTAAATGTGCAGTAATCAATCTTGAGAAATTGAGAGAAGACAGCCATGTAAAAACAATGGTCTGGAATCCTAAAGGCTCAATTCCAGTCTTGAGAAACTTCAGCATGTGATCTGGAATATGTCAAATGTTGCGTTATCCCCCACCCAAATAAATATTAAACAATACACCGTTGACTTGATCTTGATAGATTTTTTTGATGTATCATTTTGTCCATCTTTATTTTATCTTGTGTGTTGTTATGGCCTTTTTCTTTGTAGATCAGAGCATGTGATGAATGGATCTAAAGGGATATCCCTCTGTTGGCCAAAAGCTGAATTTTCATGTTACAACATGTTTCTTAAGAACTGATTTAGTTCCTTCAGAGATTACTTATTTGTGTTCATGCTTGAGTAAGGCAGAACCTTGCATTATGTTAATTCTTGGACAATGTACATTTTTGTGTAATAAAAGCATAGTTGCTATTTAGTCATGTACAATTTTGGGGATTTCTGATGGAAATATTTTCATTTTTGGAGGAAATGTTTTCCACAAAATGTATTTAGAACTTTTCTGTATGTTTTAAAAAAGTAATGTATGGGTCAAACTTTCACTAGCCACGTGTGATTAGAAGAAACCCCATTGACCAGATAGTCAAAACCAGTATATTTACTTTTCATTACTGTCAGGTATTACAGAATTTCAGCCTTATTTCACTTCAGGTTCTTTCAAAACAAAGGTCTTTAACTTGTTGCATTTCCATAGAATTTGTGTGTTTGTGGTTTCTTCTGGCTTAAGAATGTGTCAGTGTTTCTTTGTGTGCATAGCTGTCTCTGGATGTCTAGGGCTTGAGCTTAACTTCATGACAGATCAAGGGTTACCAAGGTACTGTTGGCAAGGGGCTTCACAGTGACGGGACAAACTGGACCACTAAATGCTCATTTCCTACGCATGTTAGTGGCTGAGTGGGTTCCTGGAAGGGCGTTCCCTGATTAAATGCATCTCTCACACAGGTAATGAGGACTAAATGATAAAGCGTTTTGTAAAATTCCTCAAATACAATTGCACTGGTCCAGGAAGACCATCTCATTCAGAAATGTTGGGAAAGTGAATCTTTCCCTTACTCTCTATAAAGTTCAGTCACTCAGCTGTGGCATTAACTTGTATTCTAACAAGATTAAAATATATTTGTCCTGGAGATTAGCATACTTAAGTCCTCCTTTGCCTTTTCGGTAGTGGTAGTGGGCTTTGATCTGTGTTGCGTGGCAAGAGCCTAGCTTGGGCCCAGCCATTCCAGTGCCAAGTGTGAAATTAGCCTGATGTCATCCCCATTCTTCACCTTATACATCTTTCACCAGCTTAATTATATTTCCGCCACAAAGCCCTAGCGCTTCATTCCATATTCAAGTTTGACTAGGAAGCATTTAAAAACCCTGGATAAATTACTCTGTGGGGGGAAGGGACAGGATGGATCTTTTGTTTGACAGACACACGAGGCATCAATACTTTCTGATATGTATTTTCTTGAGTCTGACTGCCCTTTGCCTCTGGCAATTGGAGAGGTTAGATTTTATGTCACAGGATATGTGAACTTATGATGACTAAGATGTAGGGCGTGCTATTTCTTTATTGTCCCTTGTAAGTATCTGAATGTGGACATACTTTTAAAGGCTTTAGAACGGTGTGGTGGCAAAAATGGTCAAATGATTTGCATGTTCACCTCTAGATGCAGAGAACGAATATGTGGTAGGACTTTCCTCCTAAACTTTGGCTTTCATCAACAAGAACAGTTGTCCAGGAACTTGTCAGGTAATTGATGCACGAAACATACACTGGAAAGTCGGCTAATAGAACAATTTCCGGGGTGTTTCGTTTCTGTCAAAATGTCCATAATGAATTGCCTTTTCGTGGACATGATGAATTCCGAGGTGTAGAAGTAGTGATGGTTCCGGAAAGGGAGCCACCTGCATCTATGGCCGAGGGCTTTGACCTTCATCAGGGTCTCCTGGCCACAGACTCCATTATGGAGGAATCAACCGAGGAGCTGGGCATCTGGGGGGCACCGGCTTTTCTCAGCCCAGAGAGCTCATCAAGTCAGTGACCGTTGGGCGTTACTTCCACATACAAGCTGGGCAAGAATAGAAATGCAGATGAGGTTCTGGGGCATTGAGGAACAGGTCAATGCTGCGAATGGTGCGCACAGATAGCTCACCCTGTTTTGTTTGGATCCTTTTCAGGTTTTTGCTACTTGCTATAAGCGTTTGAGAGCGTCAGGTAATACAGAGAGCGCAGAATAGTGACTAACTTGAGCCGTATAGGACGGCGTTCGGATGTGTTTAAAATCAAGTATACTTTAGTATGATCATGTTTAGTATGAGGGGTGTATTGATTTTGTGTATTGATTGTGTTGGATTTACCTGGTTGATGTATGTAAAAGAGAAGTATATGGTTGACTGTTGTAGGCAGAAACTGGTGAAAATACTGTTATTGACATTTCTGTAACCAAGGTCTCTTATGTAATTCATTAGGATGAACATAAGATTGAATGTTTCCATAATATTATATTTTAAAATGTGTTATCTACTGTGGATATGTTTGACAAGGTCACTGATTGGAATACTGAGTGAAATGCTGGTTGTGGGATTCTTGTGGGACACTTGAGGGCCTTAGTGCCCATCTAAGCATTTTCTGGGGAAAATGTTTTACAACATTTTAGCATTTGAGACGCTGATTCTTAATGTTAAGGTGCTATCAACTCTACTTGGATCTTGATGGCTTGCATTAAACAATGTCCCACTGTCCAGAGTTATAGAAACATGTTATGACATTGGTATGAGTGGTACATTTAAAATGAGGTATGCTATGTTGCATATACTGTAACTATGCTGAATACAACGTCATGTTGAAGCTAGGTGCAAGGTCATGTTAAACATTTCTTTGTGGCCCCAATGTCTGTCTGTGTAGTAGTTTGCATTGAGTGGATACTGGCAAAAAGTTGTACTTTTTTGCTTTGAGTGGATACTGGCAAATATTTTATCTACATACCATTTTAAAATAATTTAATCTTGAAAATGTTAACTTTTTTAAAATCACTTTGAACAGTAAACGGTTCACTTGAAAGTCATGCTACTTTAATAACTCTGTAGTGTTATGTTACTGCTCTCTTTCATTTTTACTTTGTGTTTATACATGATGCAGTAACTTTACGTTTAAGATAAAGCTTTCAGAAATGCACACTTGGATACTAAACCTTGGACCTTAAAGTGCTTATTTGACTGAAACCCAAAGCAAAAAAAAATGTAATGCCAGTGTCTTCATGTTTTTTCTATATAATTGACACTTTATTAATACACTGTTAAATAGAGCATTTCCCTAATGCATTAAATGTTGTATTTTTCATTGTAAGTTAATTTAACTAATGACCATCTACAAATAGCCAATAACAGGCAGTCTACTCTGTATGAAAAAACATGGCCACAAAAATGTCCAATGAGAGCTAGCCCATCCAGAAAAAAATCCATGGGGCAGGCCTTGTAACAAGGAAATGGCTTGCATTTATGAACACCAATAACTTCATCGGAAGACACTTTTGAAATGGTATTATTGTTCACATTTTGTTCTATTATTTTTAGCGGGGTGAAATTCTCCTTGCTGTGTTATTAACCTTCAAGACAGGCTACTAATTGTTATGCAAATTGATATTCGGTTATTTTAGCAGATGTGGTTTGGCTATATCACATGTATGCCTCTGAAATTATTCCTAAATTGTCTGTTTCTAAATTACCATAGTTGGTCATCTTATTACCGCAATGATAATTGTCGTTGTCGATTGTCGATAATTGACTGTTAATTGTATATAAGCACAACAACAAAATAAAGGATGTAAATGTGTGTTAGTATTCTTGTGGTTTATTTACGTAAGGTTAATTACACAGTTATGATACAAATTATTTACATTTGTTTCATATGAAAGAATACTGAAAGAAAAATACAACCCAAACTTTGTCCTTCGTTATACATTTGCTTAAAAAGTATGTAAATTCACGTTGTAGCCAAATACCATCTGTAATGGCAATAGCCCATTCCTGATATAAACATTGAATGTGTTATTTAATTGTAGCAGAGTACTCATAGAAAAGTTCATTTCTAGAACTTTTAAGGCATTGTCTTTTAAGTTTGGATTTTAATTTATACATACTTGATGAACAATAAGAGATCATTCACATCATAAGACCACCATTTGGTATGGATACAGCAACTTTTGTCTCATGATATTCAGGTGACAGATTGCAGCGTTCATGCAAAGGCCTCTAAACGTTTCGTTCTCAAAAAGAAGTTATTGCAAGATAAATAAGTTATGTAAACATTCCAGTGCTTCATTGCGAGAAACAATATGGCCGCTTGGTATATGGGTATTGTTTATAAATATGATTACCCCTCCCCCCTCTTCAAATTACAAAAGATATCTCAAACTTTAGAGAGCATAGGATACTTATAAGCTAAACGTATACAATATATCCTTTATGACATGTCTTCGGCGCTGGAAGTGTTCATAAAGTAGGATAATGGTTGAAGTGAATACATCGGCTATGGTTTGCAAAACGCTCATTGCTTGGCACGGATATCCTGATTTGAGTGGGGTTACAATGCATTTTGTTGGTAGGTGGAACTGACCCAAAACAGTTGAATTTCCATTATAATTCAAAATGGTTATATGTTGAATTCTGCAACGGTTGCCTCAACCGTCATTCTTTTTTTTTATTAAACCCTTGGATATGAGCTATACGCGCGCTAACTTGAACTTTGAGTTGCTGCATTTGTAACCAATGGAACACTTGCATGAAAGTTTGTGTTTCACGCTTGCATGACCGACAAATACAGCCGTTTGCAAAATAGCCTACTGATTTTGTTTTAACAGAGGTCCTTTAATTAAAGTTCAGTTTGACTACATTCCTTTTAAGCAATTTATAGATAGATTCGGCTAATTTATAGGCCTAGACTATTGAATATATTATGTATTTATTTTCATGAAATCTCAGTCTCATAACAACACATCTAACCAGAGCTGATGATGAATGCATTGATATGTAATGTTCACGACATATCTATAGTTAATGCAGAACTTTAATTCGAATATAAAAATGCACTGTTAGCAGGTAATACGCATAATTCAACGCCTATGTTTCACTCCATATAAACTCAGACAGGCTGCATTTTTACAATAAACAAAGAAAACCCCGAAGAACACATTTTCAAGATGAACATCAAAATACAAAAAGGAAACGGTGTGATAAAAAAACACAGTACAGACTATAAATTCACAGTTTCCAAAATGCAGCAGAAAAAATCTTTGGACTTCAGCATGTTTTCACAATTTCAGTCGAATGTGTCGTGGAAAAAAAACTTGCTTGGAAAACTAACTACAAACCAAAAAAACGTTTATGCTTATGAAGCAAACTTCCAGGGAAACATGGCAAAAGTGTTACAACACAAAATGTTTCAACCCCAGGTCTATATATACACAGAATATTGCAAAATCCTGTATCATAAGTTTTAAATATTTGCTGGTATTTTTGTACAATTGCCCTATAAAGTTGTGTATTGCATTGTAGTCTATGTTTCATCAATCGCTGTCTGATTTTTCATCCTTAGATGAAGATGTGGCATGATTGTATAGTCCCTGTGCCATTAGGTGCAAGGCTAACGAGTTTTTATTCCCGGTAGCCTTCTTTATTTTGGCCCTCTTGTTTTGAAACCAGATTTTAATTTGAGATTCGTTGAGGCCGAGTTCTTGTGCTAGACTTTGTCTTCTCTGTTCAGTCAGGTACCGATTAGTCTGAAATTCCGTTTTTAGTCTCTGGAGCTGTTCTGCTGTGAAGGCCGTTCTTGGACGCTTGTCATCCTTGCTTGGGGTAGTCGTCGGTGGTGTGGTCGACTTCTTTGGTTTACGAGATCTTGGCCCTGTAGATTATAACACAATTAATGGTCAGACTTTGTAACGTACAATAATTATGCTGTTATCGTCCTCAACATGACCACTATTGCTTGAATAATATATGACCACTAATGTTTGACTTGACATGATGATCTTTAATTTCAGTAACTGAAAGGCAACGTGTCTAACTGGCTATAATTGGCCTACTATGATAGCAGTAGCCTATAGTAGCCAAGTAGGCTGGGCCTTTTGTAGCAGGCTATTAGAATAAGTATTGTATGGGCATTAATATTGGCCAAATATGGTCACAATACGCTATTATTGTAGGGCCAAATTGAAGAATATAGAGTATTCTAAAAGGATGCGGGGTTTTGTGTGCTAAGGAGATGATGGGTGGGTGTTGATGGGGGGGGGGGGGGTGTTGAAGGAGGAGATATATGTGCTTCTTTCCCGCTGTTACCATAGGAACTACATTTATAAGCTTGCATTTTCCATAAATGTGTAATGAATACCGTGAACATTTATTGAATATCAACAGTTTTTTAGGTGCAGTCTGGATCAAATCAGAGAGAGGTTGATTAGCTTCGCAAACGCATTTCAGTGTCAGACTATTATGAATAGTCTATCTTCCATCGAAGCATATTTTTTCGTTCCCCCCCGCGCGCACACAAAATAGACTCGGTATTCTGGAATCAAGTTTCATATACCGTTTATTTCGTTACATGTAGATGTTAATAGACCTACGTGAAGAAAAAAAACTATTTCAAACTTTTGTTGTTGTAATGGAACTTTCTATTGTTAGGTTGCTATTTTCAAATTGTTGAGTTAAGTTAATGTATTCATTCATTAAAATATTTAGGATCTACACGATACTAATGAATAATGTCATATTACTTCGTTTAAATGCTTCTCGGTAGCTGTATGGAAAGTACCCACAAAACTGTTAAATTAAAACGTTGTTAGAAATAATATTAATAAACACATACGTATAGGCGTATTTGTTATTTTGTTACACTTATAAGTTTACTTATTAACATATATCAATAGCCTAACGCTCTGAGTGAAACAGAAACATTCCGCGGATTTGAGCCAAATCTGACTTTAGCCTAATAATCACAATCTGTAATAATATGCGTTAATGTCCAAATATGAGATTCTTATTAGATTAAAACTAAAACACATATGTTGAAAATACGTGCATTATTCTTAATCCATGTTTTCTCTCCAAACCTTCTCCAAAAGTCTGATAGCACGCATCTCATTTAGCATACGCAATACACTTTTTGCTTCGCTCCATTGTCAAAAAGAATATGCTAATTAAATATTAACAAAGACTAGTAAGGAACAATGGCTTTAAAATAGGTTTCAATGCTGTTTTAAAAGTTGCATTACAAATGTAGGCCCACTGCTTTATTATTTGTAATACTTTAAAATACTTTCCATCATTTTTTCTCGAAAAAGTATTGACTTTCTTTAATTTTCATTATTTTACTTTTCTCCATAATTCAAGAGAAAGAGTCTGCTTGATAATAACTCTATGGCTAACACAGCATTTTTATGGTGATATAAATATTGTTATTATAAGTCTATATATATATATATATTTATATATATACATATATACGATAAGATTGCCTAGTATAGGCCTAGTATTTAGTTTGTATCCGCCATTATTACTCTAAATTCTAGGATCATCGAAATCTTCCTTGTGTTATGTATACATTCTGAATAGTGTTTTAAGAAATGTAAGAGCAAAAATATTCAGTACTATTTTAGTAATTTCCTGGAAGTTTAGTAAAACATTTTGAAATAAACTACACAAAGGGAAACTTTAATGGTTGTATAATGTGGTTGCGGGGGGTGGTTTAACAATATTACTTATTTATGTCGCAAATCAAATAATATTCAATTGTTCACGGTATTCGTTTTTCTTACAAAATGGGCTACTATGACAAGTAAAATACGTTACCTGATGATGGTCTATCTGAATATCGTGTACAGTACACCCAGGCTGGCCACAGCATAGGTTTTGACGATGCTACAGAATTGGCTTGAGAACTATCCGAGTCGGAGCTTAGGCACTGATCTCCAATTTCTCCTCGAGGCTTAAGAGGCGCATCTCCAACAAGATCTGCTTTTTTTGGTTCACCGACTGAACGAGAATGAGATGTTCCTTCCCCTGCCACCGTCCCACCTAAGTGCCCAGATTTTGGGGTAAGGCGAGGACTATTTTGTCGTCCATTGAGAAGATTCTCACCATCAGTAAACGTCCCATCTTTTCGACGTCCAAAGTCTGGTCTTAAAATATTGTCAATATAAAAGTTGGTGATTCGGTGCGGTTGCTGGTTCCCAGGTGCTTGGAGAAGAGGAAGAATAGCTCTGTTGGACTCTTCGCCCGAATCCTGACGCTCTCCATTGCGATTATCATTTTCTTCCATAGTGAAATAGGCCTACACAATGTCCAATTCTGGCACCTTTCCTATTCACCCACACAAAAGTAGGCTATAAAATCCGGTATTTGAGGGCTCTAGCTTTTCCTTGTTCACGGTGTTATTTCAATAAACCGGAATTGAAAAAAACGAACTATTTTTATGTCTTCTCCAGTATCTAGTTTAGTCTATCTGGTAGTACTAATAACCCGCCTCTTGCCTTTCCACAAAGAGAAAACATACTTCAAATGAATTTCTCCGCCTTGCTGTGATTGATCTATTTGTTGAGAAAGTAGCCTATCTTTTAAAATGCTGAGTAGTAGTGGTCCCCTTTCAGAACCAATCTAATCTTGATGCTTCAACTAGTAGATAAAGAGGCGCTAACTGCTCCTGAAATACTTTCACTATGGATTTTTGTCCTCATTTTTAATAGGCTACGAGTTCCCTTAGTGACGTGCTAGTGCGCTCTCCAAGACACGTGCCTTGGACCAATAGAGTTCGTGAAATATAATCACATGACCGATGACTCCAGAATCCTTGACAGCACTCCCAGCACCCCTACATCTCACCCAATTCCCAAAGCTGTAACCTTTAAAAAGTATATGTAGTAGAACAAGTGTTTCTGATTCAGAGAAGTATGCCTGAACGTATTTTAAATGATTCAATAAAAGTATTTTTGGATTTTGTTTAAGAATATAGAGAAATCACATTGTTATTGTTATGGTTCGTGGTTCAGAGCGCACACTGCATGTCCATAAAAAGGGTAACTCTCGAATGGGGGAAGGGTGTGGAACTGTTTTTCAAATGTGTCTATAAGTTGTTTGACGAGAATAAGGGCGATTAGAACATTAATACCGACGGACAAACTTTTCGCCAAATGCTGAGGCAGTGTCCCACTGGTTACTGAAGATGTTTACAACGGTGTTTCCCGAAGAAGCACTAATTGTCCTACGCGGACAGTAGGTGTCTAGGCTATGGTTTTATTTTGGTTTTTGCACTTGAAGTAGCCTATATTTCCAATAATATGGGAAGTTAACATAATATTTGCGTTTGTCAATGTAATAAAAGACAGCATGTAAAATAGACAGTGGTTATCAAATCCACTGGATTGTAGTCTATATGTACCGTAGTCTACTACTATACTACGTATAACAACATTAGACTGACTGTAGCATTTACATATTTAGCTATTAGCCAGGTGGTAATGCCAACAAACAGCTCGAACATCACGTTTTGAAATAATGAAAGGCTCTTTCCCTTTGGCTCAAGCCAGTGGGTAATGTCCTCAGGTCAGGTTTTTGGCTAAATCAAGTAGCGTTGCCAAAACAGGATAGCTATATGGAATAGTATAATAGTAAATTATTTACAGGTCGAGATATTCGCGGTTATGGGTTCTTCCGATTTGGCGAGGATAAGAAAAACTTTATCTTAAAAAAATAATAGAAAATGTCCAACTGTGAATATCTGACTATTAAGCAGCATCTGTACACTGGGCTTATGATCTGACAGTCATTTACAAGTGGGTCCTATTGTGATGGTGAGCATAATTAGCTGAGGTCAACACCGTCGAAACATGATATTGGCGAAATATAGGTGAGCAGTATTGCATTTTATTTAATTATATATTACTTATACATATATATATGTATGTGTGTGTGTGTCTTATTTGAGCGCATATGCATTAAGAAAACGATGGTATAGAATATAGTTTTTGGGATAGGGAAGGACTTCTAGACCTTATGTCGCAATTATAATGAGCATTTGAAAGTTAATTTTTTACATGTCGGCGATCTCGATTAGAAGGCAGAAGGCAGAATGTTGTCCACGACTCGACAAGATCTACTGTATAATTGGAGTAATAGTCTTCAGAAGTAAGTTATTGTTTTGGACTTCTTCTTAGAACAGGTTAAATGTCCAAGACATGATGGTTAATCAAGAATGATATGTTAATCAAATTCGGAGGGTTCGTTTTTTGTTTTATACACCTAGTATCTCCGTTTGTTGTGATACAATGCATATTAATGCCTATCATTGTGTTATTGATTGTCTAAACATTTATATTAATGTTTCTAATAATGCCTATTTAGCATTGGAAAAGACTACAAGCTTTGAACTGTTTTTTAAAAGGCTCACTTTAACTCACTTGTAACTTCCAATTCCACATTTGCTAAACAAAAAAACGTTTTTGCAATTCTCTAGCAATTGTCCAATTAAACATGATGAGGCGCAGGCGAGTTAATGATACTTACAATTATTTACGCTGTTCGGCAATGCTCATTTTCAATTTTACCAAGACTCATTGGTGACGTTTGACCCTGTAATCGAAAAGACAGCTTGAAGTTGTCAGAGGTCCAAGCAGATGTCAGATATGTTTTGTTGAGCCTATTTTTTTCAGACGCGCCACTCTCCCTCCACACTGCTTTGAACTTCTCACGAAGAGAAACAAACCTAGAATTAAATTCTACTGGCCTTTCCGACATATAATCTGGGCAGGTGAGAGAAAGTAGATCCACTCTACAATTACCTTTATTCAACAGCATTACATGGGATTTACATAATTAGAAATATATATTTAACCTTTAAGTTGTAACATCAGCGAATAAATAAACAAACATTTGACATCAAGCCCTTTACGCGTATTTTTATTCAGTTATCTTAAAATACTATTATTATTACATTTACGGAAAGGCAATCCTAACCTTTTCTCAAGAAATATTGCATTTGAATATGAAAGATAGACTAAACAAATGTGTTGATATAGGTTTGGATATAACAAACAGACATTTCAAGCTCTGTAAAGCACTGCTGAAGAAAAATGCAACTAATTATTCTGTTAGCAAATATCGTTCAGTCGTTCTTTTACAGATTTGGTGATAGAAAAACGGATAATGTTTTCTAACTTCCAATTAATTGTTCTTGACGGTTTGACTGCAAGATTTACTTAATTACACTTTTGTTCTACTGAACTACTGTTCGGTCTGCAAACATTTCAACAACTGTTCTTGCGGTCCAAACGTTATCCCAACAATAACCTTTACCAGTTTAACTGGGCCTAGACCTGATGCATATTTTCGTTCCTTTCGTCCTAGTTCTCCTTGCCCAGGTACAACGTTTGTGTACATATTTGTTTTATGTGCCCTCAGTCGTTGTGAGATTTTTGAATGAACGCCATAGCGTCTTCTGCGACTGACTGATCATAGTCGCAGATCACCAGCACACAGATGTGTCCCATTGAATGGCTGTGATATGTGCTCTGTAACAAAGCAGAGGTCATGCGGGATCCCGCCGCTTCCTGTTGGTCTTTGAAAAACGAACGGAGGGAGAAAACACTAAGGGGGTCCCGAAGGACGAGGATAAAGGTTACTGACCACTTCCGATTTTATACTGCAAAGCGGTTGGCGAAAACTGTGGCACACTTGTCTCAATCCATTGTAATTCTCTCCAGTAAATACACATTTTATTGTGATTTTATTTCGTTACAGTACATATATATTTTCTATCAAGGCCTCTAGACATCTCCAACTAGTTACATTTAATTGTGTTGTCATTTAGTCATCATGCCAGTATAGCCTATTGACACCCATAAAACAGTTTCCTCGTCACATATTGTCATAATCCAGAGAAGTGAACTAAGAAATACATCTTTATTTCAAAACTCAACAGCTTGCTGTCAATAATTAGATTTTAATGTAGGTATTCTCCAGCCATTTTGCGGACGTGCTGGTTAGATCATTGGTCTAAACTGTTCCTCTGTCCACACTTTTTTTACAGGCCAGAGTGCAAAGCGACCAAGTGTTTTTGACCAGTGAGTAGTGACAAGATGTTGAAAAGGCCACGGGGACGATTGTTTATGGGGTTTAATTACTGGTTAATCCCCCTGATCGCCCTGGCGTGGATAAATCCCATCTGAATAGGCGTTTGAAAACTGAGCCAGTTTGGTTTTCTCCATGCAGTTAACTCTACTCTAGCCTTTTCCTCTGTTTTTTGGGTACCATGGTTGCAGCAACTACCAGGTTGTGACGACAAAAGAGGGGTTTTGGTCCATTGCATTTTAATTTCGGTCAGTTTTAAAAAGAAGTCATAATGTCATTCAGAGAAATAGCCTCCATAATAAATGCTTATACATTGAAAAATATAATGAATTTGATGTTAATTTAATTGACTGAAACCAACCTGACACCAACCGGGTAATTTAGGACCACTTCTTTAGGAAAATTGCATATAACCCACAGTTTCTGTCCCCAATTGTATACATAAAACGTATTTGTGCGTGTGAATAATATGCGTTTAAACGTTATATTACTTGTCATTTTCTTCACACAGAGTTTGGTGATTTATTGAAAGTTACACTAATAATCGGTTGTAATAGTTGACGCACGGAAATATTTCATGTTAAACACAGTTTGCTCTAAACACATGTAGCCAATACTAAGTACAAAATAGTATATGAATACATTCGGATGTACATGTTTAATAAAGTATAACATGCTTCCAAACCTTTTATGACTTATTTGATGTTGGATTTGACAGATGACATACTACCCTTCACAACGTCTACAACTATTCATTCAGGCGATAATAGTAGCCATTGCTTCACAGAAAAATGCTTTTGCCAGAGATTTAAATATTACAGACAATGCATTAATATGTTGTGGAATTTAAATCTTTAATAGCATGACTGTGAACAATTTGCGTAACTCACCACAAAGAAGCAAATAACAAAATGCACTGACATACTGTCTTACAATTATTACACTTTTGAAATAGTCAGAGCACAGAATTGTGCTTAGAAACGTAATCAATATTAAACATTACAATTGACCATGAATTATCATAGTGTTTTTAAAAACGTAATATCCATTGATAACCTTATGACCTTGACCCAATATAACATTTAGAAGCCATCTCATTTACAGTAGTTTTGTGATGTGGTATTTTATGACCAAATAGTAATATTCGTCTGATAGAATATTAGGGCACAATGCCCTAATTAAAAATGTGTTGCACCCTTTTTAATCTGAGCCCACTGATTGAATCCCTGTGTAAGTAAACTGGACCCTAGGGATATTTTATTAGACAAACTGGCTCCAACACTTTTGCTCCAGCAGGTCAATTTCAGGTTTTCAATTAACAGAATGTTATTAAAATGTAATGGCCCTGATGATCGCTCACTATTTCTTTGGAGAATATGTCCATAATTTAATTTATGTTACCCCCATATTGAACTTTCTACAGTAGGTGTACTACTACCATAAAAGTTCCTAGTCTGACCTACTTGCCCAACCAACAGTGAGACTTTTTAAAGTGTGCCTGAAGTATGTACACGTATTTGCGTAAATCTTCTTTTCCTTCAAAATCCCAAGAGGTACGTTTTTAATGTTTGTTCAAATTGAGTTCCTAAACAGTCAATGTTGTTTTATTCCACCAGAGGTCTCTGCTTTTGTTTCATGGTGATTCTAAATAACCAGTTTGCATTTAAGCAGAAACTGTGCTATCTAGTGGTCTATTTCGGTTAGGATATGGAGATACTCAGAAGACTTCCTTTAAATAATAACCCTGTTTCCTTCAGGTAATGTTTCGAATGTAATCTTATGAAAAGTACACATATTGTTATTTTGTTTACCTCATACTAAAAACAATGGTCTTATTGCCCTAAACTATCTGATTTGTAGAAATGTCCATAAAAGTATCAACATAAGCCACATGTGATCCATGATTCATCCATGGAATACATACTTGTCTTCGTAACCTGAGGCTCAGCTAGGTTTAAGAAACTCAACATTTACCAAGGATCCAGGGAGGAAAACTTGGCTCTGCTCCCAGAAATCTCTGGGTGGAAGGCTGACTGTCGGCCCTCCAACAATAGGAAGCTGGCTCAGATGAGAAGGAACTGATATAGAACGATTGCTGATAGTGAGCCTGGTGGCTGACCTGTTGTAGATGTCTCATTAATCAAATTAATAACACAAATATCCTTTTTAGTTAGGCAGCCCAGTCTGATAACCCTTTTCACTAATTAGTCATTCGACACATCATCAGCTCTGCTGTGACAAAAGATCTGAGCATGTTCAGCATCTTGGTGTGTTACAGATATACAAACAAACATGCCTCTCTCACGTGTAGATTTAGGAAGGATGTTATTTTATTAATGGTATTCGGGAAAAGTTTATGAGATTCGTAATTAAAACAAAACGACTGGTCAAAATTTACTGAAGAATTACTGTAGAAAAAACAGTACATAAATACATAAACCAAATGAAAGGTGGTTTATGTAAAATGAGCATAGTATGAGGATATGAGGCAGAAAAACAACAATTCAGTCAATTTTTTCTATCCCCTCTTTTCAAGTTTGGGATTTGTTTTTTGTTTTGGGTACGATGCACACTAATTGGAATCATTGTTGCTAATCCAGATTAAGTTATTTGCCTGTCCTTATTGAAGTTAGGAGGTATTTCCCCTGTGCTGGCACGTAAGGAGAGTGTATAAGATCCACTCATACCAACCAACCTAGGATGATGATCTGTCTCCTCGTGTGCAGTTGGCACCCATCACCTGTTGCGACCCCACCCCTCTGCATTTCCTCCCCTGCACAGGTGGTTGGCCTGGCCAGGAGCCCCCACCACAGAGCCCCCACCTGGCCGTGAGCCCCCAACACAGAGGCCTCCTCCCCCCATCCCTGCCTCTGTCCTTCCTCGCCCGTGTTGCATGGTCACGACACGTTTACTAATTACCTGTACCAAAATCTACCCAGCACAAAGGTTGTTTCTCAGGTTTTCCTTTCAAGAATGTAGCCCATGAATTGGTCCTACTAGTCCTCTCTGTGGCCTCTCCCTGTCTCCATGCACTTTGTCAAGGTGGTTGAGGGGAGCTCTGGCTCCATTGAGACTCGGAGGCCATGCTAATTAGCTGCTAGCAGTGCATACTGTGCTAATTCTCTCACACATTTCAGGGTGAAACCTGTTAAAGAGTTTGCAGATGATCGTTTTTCTAATCTTGGGAGAGGTTGGGCAGGGTCCACGCGGATCTCTTTGACTAAGGGGAGAGCGCACACTGTTTTTCTCCATCTGAGACGCAAGCTTCTCTGGGTGGACACGTTTCCCACCAGTGGCTGCAGACTCTCCTTTACACACTCCCACCTACAGATCCCATCCAGCCCATGCTGGACAGAGTTCGCTCAGAGAGTCTCTCCCTCCTCCTAGTGGCTACTCACTGGACCTCCTGAGCTGTCCCCTACAGCAGTGATATCCACCTCTGGTCTTGTTTTAGCCATGACCAAACATAATTAATAATAGTTAGGGTGTTGATAATGGTTGATCATAGTGTGGGGGGGTTAATAACAGTTAGGGTGTTGATAATGGTTGATCACAGTATGGGAGGGGTTAATAACGGTAGGGTGTTGATAATGGTTGATCACAGGGTGGGGGGGTTAATAACAGTTAGGGTGTTGATAATGGTTGATCGCGATGTGCAACTGAACAGATATGAAGTTGCTTCAAGGGGGTGCTAAGGCTGCATCGCTGAGACCCACAAACCCCCAGCACCCCTACTACTGCGGCTATGCTTGGGGTATGTCAATAGAAAGGTGCTACATACATCCAAACCATTCTTCTTATTAATTAACATAAAGCCGCAAGGGGTGTAATCTGTTGTTTTTAGCATTCAGTGTTTTAAACGAGATGGTTCATAAGTTAGCCATAAGGAACCAGGGTGTATATGGCCAAAGTAAGAGCTGTATGCCAAACTCTAAGAGCTGTTCTTATCGCAGAGGGGTATATTGGAGGATGGACAGCTAAACTATAGGGGAGTGACTTGTAATGCAGTCCGTGGCCAAAACATGCATTTACATAATCTCCTAATGTTTCCTATGGCATTCTATTGATGATTAATTGCATTAATTTCTAATGAAAAATGTTATTCGTTATTCACTCTAGAGGGCTAATCTTTCCTAATACAGGTCAACGGAACGCTACATGTAAACCTCACATTAAATGTGTCTCTCTGCTAGACAAGTTGACCTCTTGAAAACAAAAGTGCCATTGGTTTGAGGTTAACATAGCATATACAAATAAAATGTTTTGGTCAATAATAGTCTGAAGTTTACAATTACGGCACCACCAGATGTTTCAATTAATCTTTTTAATTATTATTAGCTCAACCAATTTTGTGAGATCCAATTGACATTTATGGAGATGCATCCTCGTAACAAGGAACTGCTTGTTCACGCCTTGCACACCCAGGAACTACTAGCTGCGATGACAATACATTTCCCCAACAGCAGCCATTCCTGTCTAACATCATACCCAACAATTCCTTCCCTCTTAAATATTCCACAATCAACTCAAAGTGGTATTATTGCAAAGTGGAAGCGTTTAGGAACCACAGAAACTCAGCCACGAACTGGCGGATCATGTGAAGTTACAGAGCGGGGTCGATGAGCGCTGAGGCACGTATAGTGTTAAAGTCGCCAACGCTCTGCTGACTCAATAACGGCAGAGTTCCAAATCGTCATTAACATCAGCACTAAAACTGCATGCTGGGAGCTTCATGGTATGGATTACCATGGTCGAGCAACTGTATGCAAGCCTTACATCAACAAGCACAATTCTAACCGTCGGATGGAGTGGTGTAAAGCACGACGCCACTGGCCCCGGAAATGCATTGTGTGGACTGACAAATCACGCTTCTCTATCTGAAAGTCTGATAGACGAGTCTGGGTTTGCTAAATGCCAGAAGAAGGTTTACTGCCTGACTGCATTTTGCCAACTGTAAAGTTACCAAGACATTTTGGAAAGTTCTATGCTTCCAACTTTGTGGGAAGGCCCTTTTCTGTTCCAGCATGACTGTGCCCCAGTGCACAAAGCAATGTTTATAATGGCATGGTTTGATGAGTTGTGGAAGAACTTGCCTGGCCCGCACAGAGTCCTTACCTCAACCCTATCGAATACCATTAGTATGAACATCAGTCAGTCAATCAATCAATCAAATTTATTTATAAAGCCCTTTTCAAAACAGCAGTTGTCACAAAGTGCTTTTACAAAAACACCCAGCCTAAAACCCCAGTGAGCACGCAACAACAGGATTGAAGCACGGTGGCTACTAGGAAAAAACCCCTATGGGGGCCGGATTGTAGGAAGAAACCTAAAGAGGAACCAGGCTCAAAGTGGTGGCCATACCTCTTGTGGCTGTGCAGGATAATGTTTAAGAATACTGTTAATAATTAATAAATTCACATGAGCTGTGTCCAGAGTCTAAAATGCCTGATCTAGGTGACAAGCATGATCAGATTGGCAGGACAGGAACAGTCCAGGGTGGGTTGATTAGGGGTTCAGCCTGGTGGCAGCCGGAATCGTCAGGATCGTCTTGATTGGGAGGTGGGGTCAGCAGAGTGGCAGCTGGAATCGTCAGGTATCTGCTTGTTCTGCAGCAAAACCAGGAGGGCTTGGGACAAGGTCTTCTGGGCCTGGTACTCCACAGGTGTAGGCCGAGACCTCACGCCCTTCTAGTTGAACCGCAAAAGGAGACAAGGAGAGTTGTTAAAGAGTGCATTCCTTAGAGTTGAGGAGAAAATAGAGTTATGGAAGAGAACTAGCCCTGCTCCCCCGATCACAATAATATAGCAGCATAAAAACTTTTGTCTGAGACAGGGGGGTCCAGTGACACTGTGGCCCTATCAAAGGGAGGCCTCGGACAGGACCCAACAGGCAAGAAATTCATCCACCCACATTGCCAGGCATTAGCCAAAGGGACATCGACTAACCGCAACCACCCTATATGAGGGCCGAGTATTGCCAGGAGAGTTCATTTCAATTGCTCGAGGGGCGCAAAGGACCGACAGCTCTATGTGAGAAAGCCCTGCCTCCGGCTGTTTGTTTAGAAATTCTAGGTATAACCAGAAGGCCTGCATCTTGCGATCTTAAGTTATGTGTAGGTGTATATGGCTGGATCATTTCAGAGAGATATGCAGGAGCAATGTAGAGAAGCTAATACTGGAGTAATGTGCTCACATTTTTTTGTTCTAGTTAAAATTCAAGCAGCCGTATTCAACACTAACTGAAGTTTATTCATTGAATTATCAGGGTAACCGGAGATTAGAGCATTGCAATAATCTAGTTATTCGTATTTTAGCAATGTTCCGATGATGAAAAAAAGCAGATATTTTTCATGTGTTCATCGAAAGAGAGGTCAGGGTCGAGGGTGACGCCAAGGTTTCTCACATTCTTTTGGGATAGGACTATACAACCGTCCAGGTTCATTGTGAGATCTTCCAACAGAGCTCTTTGTTTCGTAGGTCCTAAAATTAACATTTCTGTTTTTTCCGAGTTTAAAAGCAAAAAGTTATCGGTCATCCATTTCCTAATCTCTGAGACGCATGCTTCCAAAGTAGCTATTCGGGGGGCATCTCCATGCTTCATTGAGATATATAGCTGCGTGTCATCAGCATAGCAGTGACAATTTACATTGTGGTTCCTGATGACATCACCCAGAGGCAGCATATATAGGGAAAACAGTAATGGCCCCAAAACTGAGCCATCAATTTCTCGTGACAGAACTAAGTCTAAAGTATGATTGTGGCAATGCGTTGGACCTGAGACGTGTTGAACAAAACCCATTAAATAAATTACAGCTTCAAAGGCTTTTTGAAGAGGGTCATTGGACTGTGCCATATGAATGTTGAAATCACCAAAAATCCGAATATTATCTGCCATGACTACAAGGTTAGACAAGAATTCGAGAAACTCACTTGGTGTCTGACCTCATCAATGCTCTTCTGAAAGTCTGGGTAAACATTCGGACACACTCGAGAATCTTGTAGAAAGCACCCCCAGAAGAGTGGAAGCTGTTAAAGCTGAAAAGGCAGAACAAACTCTATATTAATGCCAATGGATTCAGAATTAAATGTCATACAAGATCCTGTAGTAGTAACGTGTACGTGTCTCAATACTTTTGTCCATATAGCGTATGTCCAGGGACACTGATGTATTGTCTAGATTGTTGCCTTAAGATAGATTCCCTGTCTTGAAATAATAGAGCCATTAGATACTTCTCAATTTATGAACTGAAATTACCTTAAAATTCTCAAATTTGAACAGGTGCTCTCCTTGATAGTTACGCTTGATGAATATAATCCTCTTGGGCACCTTATACCTGTAAAAGAGAAAGATAATGTCCCAACTTGGGTCAAATTGACTTTAATCAAATTGCTTCACCTTGTCAAATCCTGTAGCAAAATGACGTCCAATATTAACAGTGGGGTCAAGGTTGCATTCTCATATGTAATGTAGCTGTCAGGGAGGTGATCCAATTACACATTTAATTGGATGCATTTCAGAGTTTGTCAAGGTATTTTAACATTGATGTCCATAATTCACTATGGCTATTTAACTATAGGCTATTTCATGCATAGCCACTGTGGCAGGTTTGACAAGACTTCAATTTGACACCTTCTAATTAATGAAGTAATTAGGCCAGTTAACTAAGAACTGCAGAGGAAATCATTACAGGGTAGATTACATCTTAAAAAAGTGTATATATGTATATATATATATGTCTGAAATATAAGCAAACCATGTTGAAGTCTCAATAATGTTGTAAATAGCCATATATACATATATATATATTTATATAAAAATCTCAGTTACAAAATATAATAGCAGCTGAAATCTTACGGCTGGGTTCCTTATTATTTCCTTTGGGACTTTTGTTGCTGTGGGGGGCTCTCTACGCTGGGGCACTGGCATCTCAACTGATCGCATCTCTATCACAGGCACCTCAACTGATCGCATCTCTATCACAGGCATCTCAACTGATCGCATCTCTATCACAGGCACTGGCATCTCAACTGATCGCATCTCTATCACAGGCACCTCAACTGATCGCATCTCTATTACAGGCACCTCAACTGATCGCATCTCTATCACAGGCACCTCAACTCATCGCATCTCTATCACAGACACCTCAACTCATCGCATCTCTATCACAGGCACCTCAACTGATCGCATCTCTATCCCAGGCATCTCAACTGATCGCATCTCTATCACAGGCATTGGCATCTCAACTGATCGCATCTCTATCAAAGGCACCTCAACTGATTGCATCTCTATCACAGGCACTGGCATCTCAACTCATCGCATCTCTATCACAGGCACCTCAACTGATCGCATCTCTATCACAGGCACTGGCATCTCAACTCATCGCATCTCTATCACAGGCACCTCAACTGATCGCATCTCTATCACAGGCACTGGCATCTCAACTGATTGATAAATAAGTACATTAGCACAAGACACTTGTATTAAAATTACGAATATATGCTGTCTATTATTATAAAAAGTTACACAGCTGACATTAGGTGTTTCCTGAACTTTGTTAAAATCTGAAAACGGTATAAAACAAACGTTGAAAAAGAAATCACTGTCTTTAGATGAGTAGTAATTTGCTAAGGAGATTAAATTTGCTGTTTTTCTGAAGATGGTTAAGTGCTCCAACATAGTTTGCAAAGATCTACCAGCAACTCATTTTGCCAGCCAACCCAACATTCACACAGAGCACACAAGTATGATACCAAAAGAACATAAAACAGCATAATTCTAGTAACATTATTTCTAGTAAATAGTAACATAGTACATTGCAGCTCAGTTTTTTAATGTACAATCTTTTGACGAGGCCAGGGCCGGACTATGGCCAATGCAAATGGGGCCAGTGCCAAGGGGCCTCTGAGCGATAATGAGGCTCCTGGGACAATCTACATTGAATGCAAAATAGACAGATAGTCCTTGAATATGTGGACCCTTCTGCCCATCAAATGCCTGCTGACCACCAGGGCTCCACCTTAACCCCTACCTAGTACCCCTCCAACAAATACCTTGGCTCCACCTTAACCCACACCAGACCAGGACCCCCCTGGCTCCACCACACTACCATAACCCATACCGAGTTGCTCTGTCTCGCCACAAACAATAATTGTGTCATTTCAGATTATTAAACATAACTTAATTTCTGATCTTATTTGTTTTGGTTTCTTTGTATGTATGGATTACTTGGGTTGTTACCAACATCTGGTGAAATTGTCATGTTAATAGCTTTTACTGAGAAAGATGGTGAGGTGTTAAATACTTATTTCACCCGTTTGGTATATTTGGTGCCATGCCATTGCAGCTAATCACCTAAAGTACTGCATGATGGCATCGGTCTTATGGTATGGGGTTGCTTTCTCTTCGGTGTGATTAGGGTTAGGGTGGACAACAAATAACTCATCTGGGCTTGTTTGTCTGTTTGTCCGTCGCCACACAGTAGATTTTGGTATCAGAACCAGCCAGGGACAAAATAAATTAGGATTATCGGAGGATCCATTTAACTAGCTGAAAGACTAACAACAAAAATATAACATGATGATAAGTGGTATCTTTTCCCACCACCAATGATCTTAGAGTTAGAGTACACAGAAAATTAGGATGTTACACCACTCAATGCTACTGTGTGGCTTAGTGGTCAGGCTTAGTGGTCTGTACACAAATTGAGAGCTTGTCATGATATGCTATCTTGTGGTAATTGTTTTGCCGGACAGAGTGCTGTTCATATTTATGTTGCGATGGACAAACTGCAACCGACATGTCTAACACCAGTATTCTACCTTAGGAAGAGCAGCTTAGAGTAAGGGCAAGGAAACATATTGCTATCTCCCAAATAATGCTCTTAATAGAACTATGCAAACTAACAACATTTTGTTAATTGACAAACAAGTAGTATACCTATTTGTTCCACCACCGATGTTCCTATATTGTAGTATAGAGACAATTAGTCTTTTCGTTTTTGTTCCTCGTCTGTCTATTTTTAAGTTTAACTGTTTTCATAGAAAAAGTAAATATAGTTACCTGAACCTAAATCGTTATGGTAACAACTAGTTTCCGGACATTGTCTTCATCATAAGTACAGTATAGCTATTAGTGAGCCATCTACAGTAATCTGTATCTAATTGGGTACAGGCGTTACATGTACATTACTGATACACTTTGATTCCATACACTAGGTTTTGGTTTAGCACAGGAAGAGAGCGTTGGCCACACCTAAAAACAAAGCTGTCATGGGCGCATACATAACTGCTCTTCAAACCTCCTCCCATGTTCACCACAATCACAACTACTCGCAGCCCGGCCCAACTAAAGGCCTAGTTTTTCTTTCTTGTTTTATCCACAGCTGCATATATACAAATATAGACCAAAGCAAAAATAAAAACATTCAAGAATTAATAATATCTGTTGATATACTGATTTCCCTCGTATAATCATGCAGGCATAATTCTCATAACCAAAGATCAGGTGCTCAGATCTGGCTTTTATTTGGGCTCCTGACCAATTTAACCCCCTGATCCTACTAAAGGTGAAGAAAGGTTTATTTGAATTATTTTTCATGATTTCTGCCTATATCAGCTAAGCTGCATTTTCATTAAGTGTGTGCAGACTTTAGATAGCTACTTGTAGACAAATAGATGTGTTAGGCATATGCCAATCCACTAACTTGGGGGTATTGCTAAACTAAAAAACTAAAACTAAAAAATGTTGTAGTGTTTTTGGGATGTGGGGACTGCATCGTTGCATACATATGCTGGAAAAGGTCACTGAAAGTGCTTATTAGCCCATACTAATTTCTTCCCAATGAACTTAATTAGTTGTTAGATGTTTTGCAGGTTTATTTTTAGCATTACACAAACATTCCAGTCCAACTCTTCCTTTCTTTGGTCCTGTATTGTGGCATGAAATTCAACTGGCATATATTTATCAAGAAACCTCTGTCTCAGTTTCAAAATTTTTGTATGCTGTCTTTGTAACATCACTATTGAACATGTGGCTTAAATGATTTGCACATCATTGCATTAGATTTTGCATTAGATTTTACACACTGTCGCAACTTTTTTGGAAATGGTCTTTTAATTCTAGTATAAAAAATGTCAAGAAAATATCATTACATGGAAATCAAATAAACAGGATATAAAATAAAACAACATGGAAATTGACAAGTGTTCAGCCTACATAGTACAGTACTGTTTGGAATGCTAGTTAGCAACATTAGCAATATAGTTGTTTTATCATTTCTCTGAGGCACTAAACTATTTATAAACGTAGCTAACTCACAATATGGCATTTGTTCAAGCTACTACTGCATCATTCAAAAGTACAAAGCATATAGGCCTATTCACTGCCTCTGATTTGACTTTCATTTCTGAACCCACAATCTTTGTCAATTTAAAAAGTGGTACACATTTCTTCTGCCCAATAAAACCCATTTAATGGAAATCTTACTTTCTCATTCTGAATATACACAATGTGGTGGTTGCCACCAAGATATGATCAACACCTGTGTATTTTTCAATCTAATATCCATATTTTTTCAGATTTAATTTGAGACGTTTCTTACTCTACGATTTGTTTTTCCTTAAAACCTCCCCTGGCCATATTTTTGCCCTCATCTGATACTTACTGTCAGAAGCGATTTTTTTAACGTAATTCTCTGTAGCCTAAAAGATCGCTAAAGCAAACATGTCACCAACCCTTTTAAATCAGAAAATATCTGCTAACAGGCATGTTCACTGCAGAAACTGCATAAACAGAAAGAACACAAAATGAATACATTAAAAAAAGATAAGGACAAACTACTAATATAAATAGTGACCATGAAGACAAGGGTACATACAAAGTTAATTGGTGAGCACAGTATTTGCATGATTTACAATATTTACATGTAAATGGTAAATGGAACTGCCTTTATGCCAAGTGTAACATAATAAGCCACTAAATTAATTCACTACAATCGTCCAGTGCAAAAATGCAATAAGTCACGACATATGTAAACACATGATCGCTCACATCACTTGTAGGTAGGCTGTCCACTATGTCCACTTTTTATTAAAGACAGATAAAACGTTTATTAAAAAGCAATACCTTTTGCACTTGAAACATTCAAACGTATTCATACAAGTTCTTAATTGTTAAGTTAAGAGCAGGGCCAAATTAATCGAATACCCTCTGTAACACTCTTTATTTATTCTGTCAGTACGATGCATTTCTTTGTTGTAGTAAAAAACAATCCCTTGATAGGAAATCCACCAAATTAACCCTGGCTATTAAAACAAAAAACTTTACCCTTCCTACCTGTATTCATTAGTATTTGAGCACTACAGCATGGCTCATATCCTATACGTCAAAATGTAGCCCCTCCTATAGACCTTCCATGTTACATATTGGTGGGGGGTAACGTTTTCATAAGACATATTTTTGCAGAGGTCTTTGCAATTCACGGTTATAGATTTAGTAAGATACATACAAAATAGTGTTACAATCAAATGCATACACTATATACGGACACAATAAAAAGTATACATAAACTAAATAATAATGTTATTATATCCCACCCCCTTGATCGTCTGGTCCAGGCGCGCTCAGAGAGATTTGGCGCTAGACTGTGTGTGTTGATTAACATTTGCAGTGGTATAACTTTTTCATGTATTTCGAGTTGTTAGTGATCTTGTTTTACATATCTCGATTTGCATTTTATGGATAACAATGTCTGACGAAGAACTGAAGGTCCCAGAGGAGCTCTTCAAAGATGTTAAATTCTACGTGGTCGGGGACATTGATCAAAAGGTGAAGCACTGTTAGCTAACGTTAGCCAACCAATGTTTACCGATATAGCCAACCGTTGTACAGTTTTCAATTTCACCACCAATTCATTAATACCCAGTAACGTTATTTTATGCCAATTTCAGCAAATGCATACATTACATTTTACAAATAACGACAGATGGCTAACAGACGTTTTGCAGTTATCATTGAGCAAGAAGAGGTTAACCACCAACGTTCGCTAGCGCCTTAGCTACCCGACTACCACCACCAGCTAGTTTGCTACTTCTGCTAGGCAGCTAAATGACTGTTACGTTAGCAATCTTGCTAACCCGCTATTTCCTGGCTTATGTCGTCCAATTTACAGTACTGTTAGAAAGGTAATAACTAAACATTTGCAATTGTTTACAATATATGACTGGCTTCCTATCAAACGAGATGGATTAACAATATTCAGGTGATCACAGCTCGTCGCTTGCAGAATTGTGCGCCTGTCATTGCGCAAGTGCGAGGACATGTCTGCGACATTGTAGACCTGCAAGTTGTAACTTCCTGCCAAATAATGATTTATATTTTCTCGCCTTTGTTGCTATATAACTGATTTAGAATATACGATATTTTCAGAGTGAAGTACACTTTAAAGTATTTCAACAATATCCGCAAATGATTCGTCCCACTCATTGATTTGGCCAAATCTCGCCAACCATGCAAATATTTGTTGCTGGTTAGCAAAGCTGCAATCAACAGGGCGCGCATTTGAGATGAAGCCGACTGTAAACGGAAGTCGAGGAGTGAAGTATGGTAACAGTCAAGTGCTGGAAACCGTGCCAAATATCCCATACATCTGAAACCTTTGATTGATTAGTAAGAAGATACGCAGAAAGTGCTTCTCAAATAACGCTTACATTTTCATGCCCCACTGATGGTTCTGTAAATAAAACTGCCACTCATGTATCCCATAGATGTCAACAACATCGTTGGTTGTGTTTTCAGACACTGAGTAGATGCATACATCTGTGGTCAACCATTAAAGGTATAATTGTCAGTGGGTGAAATAAAACTTCTTTATTTTTGCTTTAACGTCTAAGTCATCTCTGTGAAATCAGAAGTGTTTTCTCAAGAGATGGGAGATAACATACTATGACTTTTTATAAAACTTTTAAAATAATCACCTGTTAATGTATTGACCCTCCTAAATAATAGATTGTGCTGCCGGAAAACCTGCTGTCCACCAGCATATGTTTAATGATGCAATGTGTCATTACATTTGCAATGTCTAATTATTGCAGACGATTGGCTTCGTCTTTTAGACACAATTTATTTGTCTTTGGCTTTTATTTAGTCCAAATGGCTGTTGCTATCAAGCTGACTCAACATTGCACATAACACACAAGTTACATGTAACTGGTGCTGAAAGGAAGCTGCAGTGACTTGAAGTTGACTACAGTGAAAAAATATTACATTAGGTTTGTAAAAGTCATACATTTGACATGTAGTACAGACCAAAGTAGATACTTGATCCTTTTTATCCACTTGACCAAAAACTCTTTCAGTTGCTCCAAATATCTTCTGCATTGACAACAACATTAAATGCAGCTGAATGATTCATAAGTAACGTTTTGGATGCCTTTTTGCCTTCCATAATTACTCTGTAATTCATTATATAGGCTATGTGTAACTGTTACATTAAACAACAAGGTGTTCTGTTTAGCTGCATTGAGAAGCTTTCATGTGTCCTAGATTGTCCAGCTGCTAAAAGCAGGGAAAGGCAAGGAGGTATCCTACAATGCCTTAGCTACACACATTATAGCAGAAGATGGCGATAACCCGGAGGTTGGGGAGTCACGGGAAGTCTTTGACCTTCCAGTTGTCAAGGTAAGGGTGGGAATTATACACTGCTCCAAGAAATGTATGGAACACTTAAATCACACACCTTGCAACAGCACTTATTTATGTGCCATCCTGTTGTTGCAACCCAAACGGGCTGCAAGTATTGCCACATGCTATCAGTAGTGACATGGACGCTAGCAAAATGCAAAACTAAAGATTAATCTATCAGGAAGAATAAGGAGAAAGCAATTGTCTGTTGCAACCACCTGCAAAACCATTCCCTTTTTGGGTGTTGTCTTGCTGTTGCCTGTCCAGTGCACCTGTTGTCACTTTCATTTGTACCAAAACAAGTGTCATTCCCTATCGCTTATGCTTCCTTACGGGACAGATTGATATCCCTGTAGTTTATTGACTTGGTATTGTATTGTGACAATTACATGTTCCCTTTATTGTTTTTATTAGCCTTGGCAGCTTTAAAGGAAGAAGACGTTCAACCATTTAACACGTCCTTGTTTTTCAGCCGTCTTGGGTGACTTTGTCCGTCAGATGTGGAGACCTGCTGCCGTATCCTTTGATGGAAATGATTACAGTGGCCAGTCAATGAGGTAGACCTATGGAGTAGCAGGACAGAGTTTGAAAAACCTTGTAGAATTCCTGTTATGAAGAATAAGTTTCTACAACTGCTCGAATATGGGTACTACAAGGTGTAGGGGAACTTCTACGAAGTGGTCCTTGCATGCTTGTTGTCGTGCTGGAACTGGGGCGCTTGGTGCTGACTCCAGGTTGCGCTAACAATCAAACAGGAGCTTCCGAGTATTGTTTTGAGTTATGTTTTAATGTTAACATGTAAGCTAGACAAAATATCTCGCCAATTGAATTACATTCCTGACAATAGATTACAGAGTTACAGGATTCTCGCCAGAGTCGGGACAGGTGTTCTTCGGTGTCACTGCATGTTTGCCTAAGGTGTGTGCGTTCACATAATACCTGTGTTATTGTGATGGATATGAATAAGGGTACCAGTAAGTATTAAAATCAATCAATGTGGTCATTGCAGCAGTTGTCACAAACTACAGTATACAGTCTAAAACCCCAAAGCAAACAAGAAACAGTTTGGAGCTTTTTCAGACTAGGCCTAATTCATTAAGTGGCCTATTTTATCATATTTATAATGTACCTTAACATAACTAATGAGAAGAATTATTTGACGTCTTGTTAAACTACTGTTACAAAATCATGCCTCAAATATATCTATTTAACATTTCAATATACTGACAGTGCATTTTTATATAGTGTCTATAGTTTTATTCATGTAACTACAGATGTACATCTCCAATAATGTACGTTGAGCAATTTTGTAAATGTAGTCCAGGACCCGGTCACTCATTAGACCCTGATTATAATGAAGCCAGTTTCTATTTCCTGGATTCATTAGCACAAGCATTATATAGAGTGTTTCATCTTTCTTATGCCTTTTATTCTTTAGCTACCAGAAGATCTTAGCGCTCTTTGGGCCTTGATCACTTTTTATGGCGGTGACTGTCAGCTCAACCTAAACAAGAAATGTACTCACCTGATTGTCCCAGAACCAAAAGGGGTAACTATTATTCAATACTTTTATTGCCTAATGCATTTGTTTGGTAATTCTTGAAGCGGAAGTGAGTGTAAGATACTTCCAAAACTCTCCCTATTAAAAGGAAAATGTGTGCGCAAAGATAGTTTTTAATTCTGCATTCCCCTTTAGAAAACGAGTGGAGAAATTGGTGGATTATGTTTTAAGAATATCTGCATGTTGCTAATTTTATTGATAATGATTTATTGATACGCTTGGCTTGTGTTGTCCGAATACAACCCATCTTTGTTACATCCTGTTGTTTTGTCATGTTGTAATTTTTTTTTTAAAGATGTGTGATCTTAGGGAATGTTTTAGGACTGATTCAAATATGTAGAATGAAAGCGCCGGTGTCCCCCGCTTTTTTGTTTACTGGGGGGGGGGGGATTCACAAACTAAAAGGACATTGGACTTGTAACTCTCACAAATAGTTTGTAGATCTTCTAGTTTTGAGTTTTATTTATTTATTTAAGGATTTGTTGGCCTCGTAACTTGTATGCACCCATAACGTATTTGAGCGACTCATCTTTAATTGTACCCTTTTTCGTGTGGCTGTGATGGTGTTGGTTGGATCATTTGTTTCGCACTTACATTGTGTGTGCAGATTCATGGTGTGAAATTCTGTGTTATAGGAAAAGTATGAGGTTGCCTTGAAGCATAGCAGCATCAATATTGTCACACCCGAGTGGGTCACACACTCCGCGTTGGACAAGAGCAGGAAGGACGAGGCTCTGTACCACCCCCGGCTGACATACCAAGAGGAGGAAGACGATGAGGAGGAGGAGGAGGAGAGCGATTATGAGTCACGCTCGGAATGCAGCTACAGCCCTCCAGGTCGCAGGCGTCCAGGGCCCAGGAGATCCAGCCCCTCATCAAGAGAGGACTCCCCTGCAAGCGGCCGAGGAGGTGCCTCACCCAAAGTCGAGCGACTCGGTGAGCTAATGTTCGATGACACGGACGACTCTTCCACGGAGAAGGAGGAGAGGAACCTGAACTGGACCCCTGCGGAGATGAGCGGGCCTCCCCCAGGGCCCAAACGCAGAATACCGCCTGGGAAGGACTCTGGCCTGATCAATCTGTGTGCCAGCGTGCCGCCGGTGCCAGGGAGTGCGGGGCCACCAGATACCCGGGCTATGTTAGGGTCTAGTGGCGCCCAGCTGGGGGCAGATAGGCCAGAGGGCATTGCGGGCTGGAGCCCAGCGGCCAGGACGCTACGGAACATCACAAACAACTCTGACATCCAGCAGACCAGCCGGCCCTCAAACGTTGCACATGTAAGAAGGCTGTCCTTTTGCTTCCACGCATGCCTTCTTCATAGCGTGACTTCAGTCGCGGTTCTCTTGTGAAAACCGTGGACGTCCGTAACTCCCTCGAAACCGGATCTAACCGCGTCGCTGAAATGTTTTGCTTTCCCACCCCAGATCCTGCAGAGTCTCTCTGCCTCCGCCAAGACACTGGAGCCGCAGCAGCAGACGAACCAGAGCCAGCCCAACGCCCCGCCCAACCCGCTGCTGTTCAGCCAGGCCAAGCCCCAAGGTCCGCAGCTGACGGCCGAAGCGCAGCAGCAGTTGCTCCAGCTCCAGCAGCAGTCCCAGCAGGTCCCTCAGCAGCCACAGCCCCCCCCGCAGGTCCCACAGCAGCACCCCTTGCTTCAGCATCTTCCACCTCAGCAACTCATGCAGATGCATCACCAGCAGCACCAGCAGCAGGTTCCTCAGCAGGGGTTCCCTCCCGTGTCACAGCAGCAGGCCCATGCGTTCGTTCAGCAGCCGCAACACCAACAGCAGATCCACCAACAACAGGTCTTCGCTCAGCAGCAGCAACAACCGCAGCAGCAACAGCAGCAGCAACAACCGCCGCACGCTTTCTCGCAACAACAGCTGCGACCGCAGCAGCTCCTCCGACCTCCCGTGCAGCAACAGCAGCTCCAGCAGCAGCAGCAGCTCGCTTTACAACAGCAGCTGCAGCAGTTCCAGCAGCACAGGCTCCAACAGCAGCTGCAGCAGCAGCAGCAAAACCAGCAGCAACAGCAACTCCACCAGCAGCACCTCCAGCAGCAGCAGCAGCAGCTCTTCCTGCAGCAACAGATGCAGCAGCAGCACATGCAGCAGCTCCAGCAGCAGCAGCATCTCCAGCAGCAGCAGTTGATTCAGCCGCCGCACCCAAGCCAGCAGCCGGTCCAGCAGCAACAGCAGGGGGCTCTGCAGCCTCAGATCCAGCCCGCCCAAGTGCACCCGTTGTTCGGCCACGAGCCAGGCCAAGAGAGTAAGTTCACTAGAGTGGGATGTTGGGCCAAGAGAGTAAGTTCACTAGAGTGGGATGTTGGGCCAAGAGAGTAAGTTCACTAGAGTGGGATGTTGGGCCAAGAGAGTAAGTTCACTAGAGTGGGATGTTGGGCCAAGAGAGTAAGTTCACTAGAGTGGGATGTTGGGCCAAGAGAGTAAGTTCACTAGA
>JACXGK010002707.1:37641-52055 GCA_016801125.1 Novumbra hubbsi | reverse complement strand
TCCACCATGCATGCCCATGCCATCAGACTGCCTCCACCATGCATGCCCATGCTATCACATTGCCTCCACCATGCATGCCCATGCCATCACACTGCCTCCACCATGCATGCCCATGCCATCACACTGCCTCCACCATGCATGCCCATGCCATCACACTGCCTCCACCATGCATGCCCATGCCATCACACTGTCTCCATTGTGTTTTACAGATGATGTTATCTGCTTTGGATTATGAGCTGTTCCAAGCCTTCTCCATACTTTTTTCTTCCCATCATTGATCTTAGTTTCATCCGTCCAAAGAATGCTTTTCCAGAACTGGTCAGGCTTTATTAAATATTGTTTGGCAAATTCTAATCTGGTCTTTCTATTCTTGAGGTGTATTAATGGTTTGCACCTTGTGATGAAGTCTCGTGAAGTCTTCTCTTGATTGTAGACTTTGACACGCCTACCTCCTGAATGCCTACCTTATTCACTTGGCTGGATGTTGTAAATGGGTTTTTCTTTACCGTGGGGAGGATCTTGCGAATATCTACCACTGTTGTCTTCCGTGGACATCCAGGCCTTTTTATGTTGCTCACCAGGGCATAATTTTTTTCTCAGAATGTACCAAACTGTTTATTTGAAGCCTAACAATGGCCTGTTTGACATGCATAGAGAACTCCTTGATGTGGGTTCACAGCAATAGCTTCCAAATGTAAATACCACATTTAGAAACAACTCCAAACCTTTTACCTGCCTAATTGATTATGACATAACGAAGAAACAGCTTTTGACTCAAGGGGGGGCTACTTTCAGGGATACCCATTATATAACTATAGGTTAAATATGTTTTGTTAAATAACTGACAAAAAGAAAAATGGTGCCTGTGTCCAAATATACATGGACCTAACTGTATTAAGAAGGGCCTTGAGCAGTCATATCAGCCAATAAAAAAACAAGAAAACAGAAATCCCACCTGCTAGTAGGACGCCACAAAGGGAACAACGCAGAAACACTTTCTCCTGATCTGTGATCTTACCGGTAGTGGTCATATTCCAAGTCAGAGGTCAATATGAGTGTCTGGGTGGCGGTCAGAGGCAGGGTCTTCTTGCACCACGTCTGGCTGGACTCAGGGGATTTCAGCACCAGCAAGTCACCGGCCTTACCGTTCTGCCTGAAGGGTGGAACCACCGTGTAGCCTGGGAAGAAAACGCAGCATACGGTCACATTTTGGCCAATGGAAACAGACAGGAACATTTTAGAATAACGCGAAACAAGTTAAATTGTTCCTTCATTTACACTCTAATTATCATGCAATTAATTATCTTGAACTTCATCTGAACCGGGTTTGGAGAAAATTTTGTAGGGGTTGAGATCTTGTCACCTAGCCTAGCTTGCATTCTGGCAGTGATGGCATAGCAGTGCGGTGAGACCAATTAACTGAGCGCAGCTCCTGTCATGGTGCCCTGAATGCTCTCTGCATCATCAAATTGCAGCCGGCAGAAAAAAACGAGGCAATGAAACGTTAAAAACAAAAAGATCTGGGAGGGTCTTAAAGGAGTTCTTAACAATGAAACTACAGTATGTGGGAACACCAAGTTATTCAAACCCACTGGTTTTATAGGTTCATAATAAACCACTTGAAGATAATTTTTTTAGCGGGTAGGTTGTTAATGGTAATTTATGTAACGAGTATAAATACTTTGTTAAGACACCATTTGACATTATTCCACAAAAAACATTTAAGGATTCCCCCGGTTCCAAACTAGTCTTTTTCGAGTGCCGGAATAAGTTGTTAAAAGTTTTCTTTATGAGCTCTGCCCACAGTAAGCAAAGAATGGGCTCAGTTTTTTTATATATTAATATTTAAACAGATCAATACTCAGTTAGTATTCATTTTCTGAGAAAGTGATAAAAAAACACCATCTTGATCCCGGAATTTTATTTCAGGGATCATAATCTGTCCAGCTAGGAAGCATAAGCGACTATGAATCAATGTCACCTTTTTTGGAGCAAATTAAAGTGATAACAATGGAGAGACAACCCCAAAAACTGAAATCATTTCGCAGGTGGTAGCCACAGACAATTGCTCTCTCCTTATCCTTCCTGGTTGATTCTTCTCTAGTGTTGCATTTTGCTAGTGTCCGGTAGTCTAGCACTTCCAAAAGGGCACATCCATACATGCCGTTACAAGAAGGTTTGCTGTGTCTCCCAGTAGTCTCGCGAACATGACAGAGATTCTAAGAGATGGGCCGTTAAATGAGCTGGACAGGGCCATCAACCTAGCAGCAGGACCAGCATCTGCTCCTTTATGCAAGGAGGAACAGGATACGCACCAGAGCCCTACAAAATGACCTCCAGCAGGTTAATGTTGTGCATGTTTTTGACCAACTGACAGAAACTCCATGAGGGTGGCATGAGGGCCCAACGTCCTCTAGTGGGACCCGTGCTCACAGACCAGCACCAGGCAGCTTGATTTGCATTTGACTGCATCAGAACACCAGAACTGGCAGGTCCACCATTGGCGCCCCCGTTCACTACATAGATAAGAGCAGGTTCACACTGAGACATGTGACAGACATGTTATGCTGCCTGCAAAATCATCCAGCATGACCGATTTGGTGGCGGGTCAGTGATGGTCTGGGGAGGCATATCCTTGGAGGATCGCACTGACCTTCAAATGCTAACCAACGGCACCCTAACTGCGGTCAAATAGCGGGATGAAATCCTCAGACCCATCCTCAGACCTTATGCTGGTAGAGAGGGCCCTGGTTTTCCTCCTGGTGCAGGACAACCCCCGGCATGTAGGTTCCTGGATGACGAAGGCATTGATGCATTGAGAACCTCTGGGACATTATGTATTGTGCCTCTGACGCCGCCAAGTAGCACCACAGACTGTCTAGGAGCTGATCCCCCAGAACACAATCCGCTGTCTCATCAGGAGCATGCCCAGACATTGTGGGGAGTGCATAAAGGCACGCAGGAGTTTGAATCCAGCACTCAATCAGTTGGTGGTTTTAGTTACCATTTACTGTTACATAATTTTGTTCTCGACGAATTACACAATGTACTGTAAAGGTTTGAATTTGTCCTTCATCAAAACCTGATGTGTGACTTAAGTGTTCCCTTCATTTTAATTAACATTAAAACCTAGTTATCCACCAAGTTTGTCACAATATTATGACATTGGGCGTGGCTGCTTTAAGTATTGTTCTGAATACCTTGAGAGGGCGGGACATGGTCTAAGTACCAGTCTCTCCAACTAACATTCCCATTTTTGATGCTCTGTGTTGTTGCCAAAGGGACTGGTCTTTCGGCAATGACACTGTTCAATATGCATCTGGAGTTTAATATGAGGAGCAGCTCATAGGTGGTAATAGAAATGATATAGCTCTATTTTATAAGACTCCCAGAGAATTTAGGTCAATTTCACTTACATGAAAGAAACCTAATTATATTTATACTCAAAGGGAAAACGGTAAATGAAATCTCAATTCACTTCTGGAACTAACCACAACTATGTTTCCAATCATGTTGGGATGCTCCTGAAAATGCACAGTATTTTTTCTTTCATAAATCACCAAATGTTTTCAATGGGTGACAGGTCTGGACTGCAGACAGGCCAGTTTAGTACCCAGACTATTTTACTACGAAGCCATGCGGATGTAATACTTGCAGAATGTGGCTTGGCATTGTCAAGGCCTTCAATGAAAAAGACATTGTCTGGATGGCAGCATATGTTGCTCCAAACCCTGTATATATAGTTCAGCATTAATGGTGCCTTCACAGATGTTCACTAATGCACCCCCGTACCATCATATATACTGGCTTTTGAACTGTGCGCTGATATGAAGCCAGATCATTCCTCTCCTGGAGAATAATTTTGATTTGTCAGAATACAGGACAATATTGCACTTTGCCTCAGTCCATTTTAACCCTCTAGATCCCAAAGAGTCCGTCAACGGCGTTCCAATAAATTCCCATAGCAGCCGCTACATGTTTCTTCAACATTTATAGTTGTGTAAATATCAGAAAATGTACCTGAGAAGAAAAAAAAAACCTAGAACTGTATTCCTGTAGATGTTGTTGTTAATTAGACTTTCTTTACTCAATAGCACAAAATCGGTCTCAGATTTTAACATTAGAAGAGGCTGTTTGTTTTGCTTGGTGGTGCAAAGTTAGAAACGTCCTTGCTCTTTGAAAGCGATAACGATGTTGAGGTGAATAACAATATAAACAGCATATATGTGTGGTGTTGTACATATGCTGTGAAATGTTGGTAATATCTTTTAGATGGCAATAACATATCTGTCACGATATCTTGATTCCCGAGCTCATACGCTAAGCTGTGGAGCGAAAATGTCGGTTTCCTCAGTTTGGGTATTTAGCGGTGTAGTTGGCTAATTAGTTGGACGTTTTTCCTCTTGATTTTATTCATAAATGGAAACACACATAGATAACTAGAGAACTAATTGTACGGTTCGGTTTTTAGCTATCAGACTATAGAAATGTTGTCTGCCCGCAAATGTGTTTTGCTTTTGCAGTAACGAAGTGTCACTTCACTAGCTAGCTAAGATTAGAGACTGTAACGTTATGCTTTGCTGACGACGTCGTCACTTGATCATGATGTCCTGAATCTCACAGAAAAATGATAATGTGTTGAGATTTGTGTGCCTACGATTACGTTGTTATGATTCCATTAGAAGTGTGCACAGCAAATTATTGCCGTCACGTAAAGTGGCAGTTTGTTTTATGCAAACTTAGATGTCAGTTAGGCTATATAGAAACTACCCAAACTGCTTGCTGAGGCTAGCTTACTACCTGGTTTGTATTTATTAGAAAAATTGTGTAGTAGCAAATGTGTAATGCATTCGCAGAGAAAGCGGAGGAGGACGAGGACGAGTGAGAGGTACATTTTTATTACAAGCGCTTGAAGGGTTAATGAGCTTGGGCCCAGAGAAGGCAGTTGTGGTTTTGGATCTTGTTAAGGTATGGTTTCTTTGCAGGGTAGAGTTTTAACTTGCATTTGTGGTGCAACAACAAACTGTTTACACAGATAATGGTTCTCGGAAGGGTTCCTGAGTCCATGCAGAAATTTCCACTACAGAATCTTGTCTGTTTTTAGTGCAGAGCCGACTGAGGGCCCGAAGATCCTTTTTGAGTGATATTCCACCAGGTTTAGTTTTTTTGCATTAAACCATATGTTGCTTGCATCAAATTCCAAGAGGGCATATCTTTTTCAAGAAACAATCAAATGTCTCAGTTTCACCCTTTTATATGTTGTCTTTGTACTATTTACTATGGAATATAACAACAAGCTCAATGCAGTTTCCTATTGAACTAGATTTTTTGCATCCTAGACTAAGCTTTATTCAAAACCAGCCGATAGGGATTAAATGTTTTGCAAAATGCAATATTATTAATATTAATATTTTGTGTTCTGTTTTTATTTACATTTTACACAGAGCCCTAACTTTTTTGAAAACAGCATAGTACATTTTATCCCAACCTTAGTAAATGAAAAACATTTACGGCAATAACCTTTGAACAGAGAGGCGGTGACGTACCAGGGGTCTTGTCCGGCACAGCCAGGTGCAGCGCTCCAAACAGGAAGTTGAGGAGCTCGGGAAAGAATCTCTTAGAGAAGGAGACGTACTCAAGAGCCAGACAGCACAGAACAAGGCCTGATGTCAAATCCTTCAATGATGTCACAGGGCACTGATCACACACAGGGAAAATAGAAAAAAGGTTATTAGGCACAAATCATAGCAACTTCTTGCCAACTACATGCAGGCAACACAGCTAGACATCTACATTTCAGTATTTGATCACTGAAAACCACATCTCTAAATAGCTCCAATCGTCTTTCCCTCATAACTAATTTCTCAGCTTTCTGTCAGACTAAGCAATTTGCATCACCACGCCTATTCATTGTTACTAATAACATCTAGGCCATAGTCGTTTTCTAGCTTGTGTGTGTTTATATTGTGTTGAGGGTGTCCCCACAGAGGTTGTCTGACCTGCTTTCCCCACTCACATAGCGACAAAGTCATTAACTTACAAGTCTATGGATGTTAGATAATAACAACCCAAGTCATCTTTACCCCAAGGCTAAGTTTGCTATGACAACGCCGCCATATTCAATACCAAGAAACAGCATGACTGTTCATGTCAAAACCAAAGGCTTAATGAAAGTTTAGGCATGTAAGAACAAACAGTGTGTGTGTGTGTGTGTGTGTGTGAGTGTGTCCTTTCCGATTGGCAAAATATGGAGCTGAGCCCATCTACATCAAGGCCATGATTATACAAAGGGTTGTTGGCAGGAAGGAAGAATACACCCCTCTTCTGCAGACCTGGGTTCAAAAAGCATTTGAAGTCTTCTAAATCACTTCATCTTTCAGTTTAACCAGACTGTTCAGCCAGTTAGGCAGGATAATCTGATTTGGGATTGACTCCATCGAACCAAGTGAACCAATTCCAGCCAATATCCTTTGAAATACTTTATTTCAAGTAGCAGTTGAACCCAGGTCTAGTTCCGAGATGAAGGGTTTCCAACACCCTTCAACAGAACTGTGGGCCTGGGCAGACGGCTGCTGATAAAGTGGGAAGAGTTTGATCTAAAACAGATAGGGGATGATGAAGGGATGATGAAATCCCATGAAAGGGAGTAGACGAGGAGTGCAGTAAAAAAAGATGTGTTTATATTAGGGCTGAGGGATTTAACGCGTTAATCTTTGCGATTCATTTGAAGCGCTTAACACGTTAAAATAAATTAACGTAGCACCTTTTTCCGTGAATCACAAACACCAATAACATGCCAAAAACGTCCACTATTGCAAACAGTTATCATATTCCGAATGTAGAACTCTTAAAGCATCTATTAAATCTATAAATTACAGTAGGCTAGCTACAGAAAAGACAAATAGTTTGACTGGGTCTTCGGTAAAGTCGTTCTTCATTTTTGTCATGTTACAGTTGCATACTGTAGCTCTATGGAATTGTATATATTGAACATAAGAAAATAAAAACTTAACTAAAATATAAAAAAAATAAGGTTAACAAACATTTTATTACATTACACATATTTACCTTTCAATTACAATGTACACAAATGAGTGCACACACACACAAAAAGAGATAACTACCTTGGTGAGGGCCTGGCTTATGTACAAAAGGGCTGGGGTAGTGACAGGGTGACGGAAGTCTGAGGTGGGAAACAGCAACGCCGTGATCTTCAGGTAAATGAGCTGAGGGTGAGAAAATAAGACAAGAATGAAAATGATCCTGCCACAAAAACCCACAGTACAGTTTGACTTTGCAATCTGGTTCAAGGGATGCAAGTCCAGAGGAATCAAATGAGCAAGTTTTATTAAACTCAACGCCAAAACTACACAAAAAGATAAATCAATGCACTACTTTTCATATTATTACCTCCAAATCCAATGGACACTTCCCCACGGGTGTGGCGCTTAACTGACTATAACTCAAGTACATTCTTGTGAAGAATCTGTGGTGTACTCAGGCAATATCGCAGACCAAACAGCCATGAGGCAGCTGTTATTGTCTATCTGTAAACCAGTGATATTAATTCATTTCAATGTTTCGCCTGCACAACCAACACCAAACGCAAAACCTGGGAAACACAAAGCCATCCTGAGCAGCACCAACCACAGCGCCTTGACCCACAGTTGGCATCTGGGAGAACCCAAACAGGCCAAAAGTCAGCGGCATGCCTAAAGCGACATCAAAGGATAAGCTGATATGGGGAAAATCTTCCGGAGCAGACTGTACTTGTCATTTTATACGGAAAAAAATAGCAGTCTATTACAACATCATGCCGCAAAGAAGCGAAACCAGTACCAAGTCTAGTTGCGGGAAAGTTGTGCGACCCTTGACCTCCAGAACCTCCTCCATGCTGTGGGCGTCGTCCCCCAGGGTCATCTGCATAGCCTTTGAGGCCGCTTCTGGGAAAAGCTGACAAAGGCCATAAAGCTGCCTGAGAAACAAACAACGGCACTTAAACACTTAAACAAGTCCAACCAGCAATGTCTTCGTTTTTTGATCCATATTTCTCCCATTGACCATGTATCATTGCAGCAATTTAGAGGTTGCAACATACTACCTCTGAGAAGAGCCATTTCTTTTCACACTACTCGTTTAACTGGCAAGTTAATGGCGTACGTGAGGCCACGCTCCCTTAACTAATGCCCTCAGATTTGTGCCTCACGACCTGTTAAAAGGGAGTTGCCATAGCACCATGAACCAAGAAAAGCTGCAATGCTAGGCGTTGAAAAAAAATAAGGATTGTTACTCACGGTATTAATTTGTCTATCGTGGAAAGTTCTGGAGGACTCCTGGTGGCCAACTCACCCACATACTCAAGTAGAAAGCCAAACAATTTCTGAGGGAGAGAGAAAAATAATAGAATATTTATATTTGATAATTGTTATACAATTTTGTATTATAATAATTGAATGAAAATATCAATCAAATGACCATTTGTAGCAGCTTAAGTTAAATATTAGAATGGCCAAACCTGTATTTTGACTTTGTTGCCTATACCCAGACTGGGGTGGTTACACTGCTGTGTCCTAGCCAAGATGATGCATTGGTGGTCAGCAGGATGACCCTGCAGAAGACTCTTCAGATCACTGTAACTCTCTGGAGCTATGAGGAGAAAAGACACAGAACATGGATGAAGAAGGCAAAAAGGTCAATCTAGGTTTGTCATCGCTTGACCACTAGAGAGAGTAATGACATGTTTTGCTATGAAGAAACAGTTCAAGATAAGCATTCAATTTTAACAATCATTTTGCCTCATTAATTCCTTTGCCTTGATGTTCAGCTCAAATAAATTTTTTATACAGTATAATATTTTCCAATTTAACTTACAGCAAACAACTAAAATAATTGATGTTCAGTTAGGTCTAGTTACTGAAGCTAATCTAAAACGTTTCTTACCTTTGAAGGTATACGGCAGTTCTACTTTAGCGGCCTCTGCTTGGGCCTTCTCTGTCAGCTGAGGTACAGCGCCAGGCCGATTATCCTCCTCCACTTCCGCCGCCTCCTCCTCCTCCTCTCCTTCCACACTCTCCTCGTCAGAGTTCAGGTCTGAGTGGCTTTCCTCCTCGCTGCCCTCACCACTCTCTTCGCCTTCCTCTTCACTTTCCTCCTCATCAGATTCTTCCTCCTCGCCACTCTCTATCTTCTCCCCTTCCTCTCCCTCTATCTTCTCCCCTTCCTCGTTGATGTTCCATTTCCCATCCTACAGAATTTAACAAAGAGGGATTTGTTATCTGTTCATCATTGTCCGCCTGTACGTTTGGCATGATTGGTTTCCATCTAATTGGCAATCAGTTTTCACGCAAGCATTTCTAAATCCTCCATAGAGAAAACAAGCAACTTTTTCCACAAGTTGTGTATTTTGGCAACACATACTGAATAAAACAAAAAATGCCCCCACATTTACAAATGTGCGGATTCTAGTGTGGGCCCCTGTGCACAAGCAACGGGTAGGATACACTACATAACGGAATTCCTCATATCAGCAGATGAGCATTTGTATTTATTGCGAAAGAGCATTAACCTCCTCCACCATGAACTTTCACCACTCAGTGAACTCAACACCATTTAATATGTTTGCTTTTCATTTTTGGAGTGAAATATGACGGAAATCTTTCAGTGACTCCAAGTTTTATTTAATATGATGGCAATCAGATATGTATGGAAATGTAAAATTTTTCACTCAAGCCCTACACTAAAACTTCTGATTTGGTGTGAAATAAATGAACATAACGCCACCTGCTGGAAAAGAAAAATGTTCTGCTGGGTTCGACTTCCCCCACCCAAAGCCTTTTAGCAAAACTCCTTTTACAGATAAAAAAAGATCCCACCATGCTGCCAAATATAGATTTTTTCCATATTACTGACTGACTGATCTATAAACCAAATAACATGTTGATATTGTCCCTTACCTGATAGGCCAGGATCGGTTGCTCATCTCCGTCCAGGACGAAGCCGTCGTTCATGTCGTCGGCAGACATGTGAGTTGGTACCTTGGTGTCGTCTCCCACTACGTCTCCCATCATCCTCCTTAACCTGTCCGCCTGAGACATGGGTCGGTGCACAGAGAGGAAACAGCATTGGCTCAGTGGACGAGTCAATCAAAGCACAGTCCATGTCTCACAGAAACGTGACAGGTAAAGGCACCCATCCCCCACAGAGGGACACAATGACAAAGGGAAATGCAGAGGAAGCCATTTTCGAATCACATCCACACCTCTAGTTGCTGCAGGCGCTCTCGTTCCTCCCTGGCCACCTCCTCTGGGGTCTTCAGTTTCTCAGAGGGTGCGGCCTTCATCTCAAAGGCCAGCTCACGCACCATCATGTCATACTCATCCAGCTAAACACAGACCAAAAAATGCAATGATGAGTGAATGGAGCTACCCTTAGGGAAACTCATTTCAAACCTAAAAATGACATTTGATCTGTTGAGGGCCTTGTTAACAATGGGCCCTTGCCCAAATAAATAAAACAGAAAATGTAATATTAAATTTAAAATGCCATGGTTAAGATAAAATGATATTTTGTAGGATGGAACTGATAGTAGGAGACACATGCTCATGCTCGACCACAGAACTTAACAACCACCATTATCAAGTGGTCTGTTGGCAATCGCGTGTCCAGTAGTCTCACCTTGGGCTTGTCCTCGTCCTCAGCTCGGTCAGCCTTGGGGGCGTTTTTATGAGCCAGCAGCCCCTGGATGCTCTTCCAGTCTTGGTCCAGCTTCTCTGTCAGCACCTGGGACTCCTCCTTCAGGTTCTGTCTCTCCCTCTGAGAGCCACAGACTAGCCGTTAGTCATGTAAACCCACCAAAATGAATGCTAGGACCACATTTTGGAGGTACTGTTGTAACTAACGCATTTATTATTTAGATATAGTGCGTCCAGAAAACAAGGTGCTACGGGGTACTGACAAATGATCAGAAGGTATAAATGATCAGAAGGTATAAATGATCAGAAGGTAAGCTTTGTAATATTGCTGCAAAACCTGCTATGGAAGCCGACTTAAGCAAAGAAAAAATTAGATAAAATTAAAAATAAATCTTCCTAACAATTTCCTAAACAATTAAAAAAATATGCTTTAATAATGATTCGGAAAGAAACCTAATATTAAAGGCCAATTTTACTGTAGTTTGAAAAAACTGACAATAGTAGTCCTAAAACACTAACTCCAATCTAAAATGGAACTAAGTGTGTTACTATAGACAACAAATAAAAAGCAGGAATGTCCAAGTATTTCAGAAATGGGTCAATACCACCATCATTCGAGAACGAGAGGGCTTGACGCTAACCTTCTCCTGTTTGGACTTGATAATTAGTTCCTCAATAAGTTCCTGCCTGGACTTGGCTCTTTGTCTTCCTCCTTCGTCCTTCTCTCCCGGAGTCTTCTTCATCAGCAGGCCTCCTCCTCCTCCAAAGTGAGATGCAGTCAACTCGGCTGGAGGAAAGATAGATGAGAAAATATTGTATTTTGTTCGGTCGCACACAAACAACGATATTGTGGCCTCATATTCACAGACACATCCAAGCCAGTCACATATCTCTGTGGTCTTGTCAAAAGCAGAGCAAGCAAAAGGAAATCAATATAAATGTGTCAGCCTTCAACCATACACAGACTGGTACGCCACAGCTCAAAGCTACAACCAGGCTATATACAATTTATTGGCCCCACAAACCTACAGTAGCCAAGAACATCATGTGCTTGCATAGATCATAGAAAATTCACTGGCCACAAAAAGCTAATGCATAGCTCAGTGTTTGCAGCCAGGTGGAGGATATACTTTAATAAAAATGTGCAAACACAGTTAAAACAACACTTCTTAACAATTGTATTACTCAAGAAGAAGTAAACGCATATCCACAGGCGTCTGACTGAGATTAAATAGTTAATAGGCTGCTATGGAGAATTATCATTAAGATAGAATGCAATGGAATTATCATTAAGATAGAATGCGATGTCGTTTTTTGTTATACCATGCTATTAACTTTGGTTCTGTAAAGTTGCACATTTTGATAACTTGGTTGAAAGATTACTATGGACAGCTGGCATGTTATGCTGATTGACACAAGCAAAGAGGAATAAATCCATTCATACATCCCATGTTCTTGCATTTTTGTGTATGAAAAATGTTGTTCCAGCACCAAGCTACTGAGTAGCCCAGAGGCCAGTGGAACTCAGGAAGATCTAAATTTAAATCCCATAAAACTGATTGAGATCAACGGCAGGTAGACGACAAAGCTTGATACACAGTATATATTAATATTGTCCACTATGATGCCATTAGACCGAGTACGTAGCATCAATAGCATCAATGTGTTGGACTGAGATTATTTAGAGAGCATTCAGTAGAACCCTCTCTGATTAAGTAGAGTAATTCTAATGCATTTTAGTGGTTTATCTGGTCTTGTTCTTGTCTCGGTATCACTCCGTTTCAGTCTTGGTTGTGACTCCGACTCGACTTTGTGCGGTTTTGACTTGGTGATTTAGTTTCCTTTTGTGCTATAAATCACAACATGCATATACACACTTGACTTTAAGGATGTGTAAGCTATGTCCCAAAACAGCATTTACACACTTGCACTGTATAGAGCCCTTGTGTGACCATTCAGGTGGTCATTCCACCCACCAATGCTAAAATATAATTTGATATTAATAAAAGAATATGTGTATAGATACATTGCTGTGGTATAGCATAGTTGTTGCAATTTCCCCCAACCCTTACTGGCAGAGCATCACCAGAGAAGATACCTAGATAAGTATTAGAAACTATGACCAAATACTAAAAATAAGCACTTCATTTGGACATTATACTAATCTGTCATAATACTTTTGGTGCTCTGAAATAAGTGACCTTGTATATAAATAATTTTTATTTCTAAATGGCAAAACCAATAAGTACACAAATAAAGCATAAAATCTTTAATCTAACCTCATAGTAAGCTTTTTGAAATCTCAACTGTTGAGTGAAAGAAAACACTTACAAGAGTGGTTGGACACAAGGAGAAGCAGCAGCATCTTTGGCAATTAGTAGGAATACTAATAAAATAGGAAATGAAGCACAAATCTCACCGGAGAGCAGTCCTTTCTCATCAGCATCATCGTCACTGTCCACTATGTCAGTGAGTTTCTCCATCTCAGCCAGAGACTGGCCGTAGTGGGTCAATTCCTCCTCCTCATTCAGATTGTACATGTCCTTCTTGTCCTGGGTGCGCTGATCGAGGAGAACATCAGACAACTTTAAGTTATGGGCAATGACACAGCTGAATACAACACAACAGTGTAAATGCACTGTATTTCAAATAGAATGACACGCAGGATCGGCCAAAGCTTTGTTATGTATTCTGTATATATGTATGGTGACATGGTGAAATGGTGACATGGTAAAAGGGTGACATGGTGACATGGTGAAAGGGTGTGATCCAGAAAAGGGCTAGGAAGACATTTTGGCTGCGGGCCACATTGCTACATTTTGAAATTCTGTAAAATTTGAAACATTAGGTGCAATTGATTTATTTCAGCAAATTAGCCTTATCTTGTTTAAGGTGTTCAATTAGGGTGAATTCAAGATCATAATTGCAATATGGTAATGGACTACATTTCCATTTCCAACCAGGAATTTGGGCTCTAAAAAAGGTGAACGACGGGCAGCCATGTGCGGTAACGGCTTGAATGGATACAGTTAATGTCAATGAGGCATCACACTCACGCTCCAATCTTGTCTGTTCTGATAAAAGTAATTGTTTGCTTTTCCCTGACAACATAATGTGCCAATAAAGGGAATAGAGATGTGTGGATTTGTGTGTCCCCTCACCTGTCTCTCCATGGAAAACCTCTGAAGGATTTTCTCCTCTGGGTCCATCTTGGTGTCATATTCACCAAACCGTTTGTCTATAAACTTATTGGACTTGTCCTTCGTCTTGTACTCTTTCAGCAGTGTCTCTTTTCGCTATGGAAGAATGTAATGTTTCATAAGCACAAGATACAAACTGACCAAATACAATAATAAAAAAACATGTTGCAAGGTGATATAGGTGAGATTTTGCAGGGTTAAATTTAGCTTAGTTCCAGGTGTTTGTGCCAGCTTCCTAACCCCCATGTTTAATTTTTGAACAATGAACATAAACATTGGCCAAGGCGACGCCAACAGATTTGACATCAGAATCCATCCTTATAGATCCATCCTTATCAGCCTCTGATCTGTAGTCTCCTGACATCAGGCTAAATCCATCCTTATCAGCCTCTGATCTGTAGTCTCCTGACATCAGGCTAAATCCATCCTTATCAGCCTCTGATCTGTAGTCTCCTGACATCAGGCTAAATCCATCCTTATCAGCCTCTGATCTGTAGTCTCCTGACATCAGGCTAAATCCATC
>JACXGK010002707.1:23656-37541 GCA_016801125.1 Novumbra hubbsi | reverse complement strand
CTTACTTTGTTGATGGCTTTAGATCTGGATACACCTGGCAGGCCGACGTCATGTTTACTCTTTCTTCCGAGAATGTCAAACTTTTTCCGATTGATTTTCACCTCGAACGGATTGTTTTTTATCTCTTTGGATGTTTTGGCCTTACGAACCTTATCGGACATATTCTTCTTTTTTGGTGGTTTCGCCATCTAGACAAAGAGGTAGAAGAAAACAAGAATATATATGACCTTCGTCCTGATATAGTACTGTAATGTAAAGAACGTTATTGTAATTGCTAGTGGGGTGATAGCTTTAGCTAAACATAATGTATGAGCTGGCAAGTTACTGTAGTACTAGCTATGAACTGTGATCCCTTTAAGGCAAACATTATGTAAACTATTCTGACATACCATGTAGTTGTGTTGGATTCGGTACTGTTCAGGCAGAGACGTAGAACACTCTTATATATACTCTTAATTAAATAGCATTATCCACGTTGTCCCCGATTGCCCCAAAGCATAAACTTCAGCGTGCTAGCAATAGGTCAAAGTTTATTCGGAAACAGATTCCGTTGACATGCGCGGAATACACTGCAGTGCCGCCCATAGGTACTCCACCAGCATTGCAGTAATTTGCAAATTGATGCTGGAAGAAACCATGCTATACTTTTTTCCTGTAGGCTGTTTGGCGGAAAGCCCAGGTATATGACATCACAATATTTTTTACTGTTGTAATTTTCTTAGCTAGGCCTAATGGCTTTAGAATAGCAAAAAGACATCTGAAGGATTTGTAGTATATTGCCTGTGCTATGGTTAAGGGCTATATCCAAGCTCTCTGCATGCATTGTGCTTAAGAACAACTCTTAGCTGTGGTATATTGGGCATTTACAACTCCCAATATTGCATTATTGCTATAGTTGATAGACATTGTCAATCCATCCTGCGTTTATGTTAAAGGTGCCAACATTTTTATCAAAGTATTAGAATACATGGTTTTCAATTCCTGAGGTAATACCCATTTAAATGTTCTGGCCGGTCCTTTTATTAGTTTGCACACAACTGTAGTTTGTTCATATTTGCTTCAGACATTGGCAGTACCATCCCCCCACCCTAGTTACCACAGCAACCAAAGCACCTGGTCTTGATTGCCAAGTTGTGTCATTGTTTAAATTCTCTAACATCTAATAAATGTTACAGGGAGGAATCTACACAGTGCCGATTAAAAGCATAAACACTGCCTTGAGAAAGACTCTAAATTTGTAAATAGCTAATCAACACAATAAATCAGATGGTTTCGAGGGAAGGATTTTTATTCATGGTTGAAAAAAGCAGTACCATGAAAAGTTATGGTAGTCTATAGATGGTATAATAACATGTAACAGGGGAAAAGTTGAAAAAATACAAATTGGCGCTTCTGCAAGATTAAAACAATTCTAAGTGACTTCAAATTAAGAAATGACAAAGGACGTAGTAGTTATTAGCATAAAATATACCAAAGTAAAAGGAAGTTACAGTCATAATGTCACCACATACAACAAACAATACAAGCTCAAAGCTTTAGTTTAATGCCATGCAATCCATCAGGCTCAGGACGTCATCCTACCTTTAATCAATCATGTAATATACCAGGTCTAGATCTGCTTGCACTGTCTTCATGCCTTTTGTAAAACAGCGTAAACAGATTGGAGACCAGGCTAGGAACGTAGTGGTGTAACCCAAACATCACAGACCAGTGGAAGACAACCATGACATTGGTCCAGTATCAATGCCTGTCTGCCAACCTTTTTCATAAGCCAAGGTGTAAGACGGCTAGCCTGGTCCCATTATCGGTGTGCCGTCTTGCCAATTTATTGTTTGGCATGATAGCACAGATCTGGGACCAGGCTGTAAACCCATACCAGCAAACAAGATTAATTACATTAACTCCACAGTGTCTTGAATGCAACTTGAATAAGAGACGTTTTCTTGAGACAACAAGTTCATTTCACAGGGGGTTTTACAGGGCAGTCCATTAAGGTGCGGTCACTGTTAAATGCATGCAGCTTTAAATGGGTGCGATGTGCCATTAAAACAACTGTGATTCTTACATTCCATATTGTTGTTGGCCTGAATCCAAACGGAATTGTTCGGTTTGACATTCAGTTTGTGATTCAGGCCAACCTATCATCTCCCCTCAAAGCAATGGTAGAAATAACAATCGGCAGTGGTACGTTGAGTCCAAGGTGCTTTCATTCACAGCGTGCTCACAGCAAGTGAAAATCTATACAAAATCATTTGGTATTCGGTCTGTGCTGTAGCATCTTTTTACTATAATTTTCCATTTGTGTTTTTCCTGTGACTGGAGGGACTCAGGTAAGAAAAGTGGAAAGAGGCAAAGCAGTTGGATGAGGCAGAAGAATAAAGCCAAAACCACAGTGTTCCTATATTCCTTCATGCCACGTGGTCATTCAGCCACAAAGGCTCAATATGCACGTAGACAGGGGTGTGTTCCTCTGCTTGATGTCGGGGGGCAAAACCTACCACAAACCCACGGCCAAAGAAAAAAGTTGAAGGCGCTGAAACATCCTGCAATAACACCTAGACAAGTATTTCACAACTTGGTTAACCCAGTAATTTGTTGATGAAATCATTGTTGTGGTACGGAACTAATCATCGGTACAAGCAAAGTCTGAGGTGGGGAACAAGACCAGCAGCAATACCAGCTGTCCTCAAATTCACCAGGTACCATCCACCCCTTGGCTGAGTTCGGAGGTCTGCGAGTGACATGAAAATGTCAAACTGTGATTAAGGATTGAGCTCTACAATTATTGACGTGATTAGTGTACTCACGGACAAAACGTTTACAGCCTTTTGAAAGGGTAACATGAATTACTAATTGCATTTTCCATACAAGCTTCCGGTATACTTGAATAAATGTGTAAATGGCTGTCCATTTTAGATACCATACAGTTATACTGCAAAGCGGATAAACTCTTAGACCCCCTGATTTGACGACAATGTTAGACATGAGAAATTAGCACCGTGAAGTTTTTTGTTTAAAATCATAAATTGGTTATCACTAGATAAATGACAGAATAAACACTTTTCTATTCGTTTTGCATTCCTTTTTTAAAGACACTTTGATACAATTCAATACAATCCCATTAAATTCTAGTGGTTAATCGGGTTTTAGTAAATATTGGTTAAAAAAAACAAAAACAAAAAAACAAATAGGTAAATAAAACTCTACTGCTCACTTAGTGGGCCTAAATTGACATCATGCTCAACAAGCCACACAGCTGTACTTAACCAGACTGAATGCACAGTCATTCACCACTGAAAGCGACTGTTATTAAACTTCAACAGCATTTCTTGACCCTTTTTAAAAAATATATAAAATTGGCACACACTAGGAGGTGAACACAGAGTTATAAAGCCATACAAACATTTTTAAAAGCATAAAAACCAAAAGAATGAGGGTAGTGGCTTGCGCGAGGGACGCGACGGGTTACAACGCATGGGCAAGCAGTCGTCTTATCTAGGGCTCCTTCGCTTTTTGCTCCTTTTCATCAGTCTTTTTTTTGTTTTTCTTTAAGAAGGAGGGAGTGCGAAACTTCTTCTTCTTCTTCGAAGGCGATTTGCTAGGGGATTCATCGCCGTCGTGTTCGCCATCATGGTCGCCGGCGGCGGGTTCCTCCCCCTCGGCAACGGGCTGCTCGATGACGGCAGGACAGGCGGGATCTTCCTTTGGGAGGGTGGGAGCGAGGTCTTCGGCGGGGAGGGCGGGGGCTTCAGAGGGTTCGTCGTCTGGGGTCAGGTCAGGGAGAGTCTGTCTCAAGGTAGCCTGGTCACTCTCGTCCTTATAGGTGTGCTCCGGCTGGGACTCTGTGGGGAAGGGTTAGGGAAAGGGGTGTAATTAGACTGGATGAAATGTTGCTTTACAGGGGTTGCATAGCGGCTGCAATGGAGACGAGACACATCACGGTTGATATTAGATTCAGCGAGGGAAAAAACAACTACTATAAAACTATTTAATATAGCGTCTCAAACACTTTTTTCCTTGCTTGAGCATTAAATCCAGAAACCTAAAAATGCATCTGCAATGACTCCTTTATTCTGTAGTCCAGCTAGGCGTGACCAGAATACATCTAGCAATCTATGTACATCAACCATGAAAACAGGCTACATCTGCAGATCAGATTCTTCAGGCACCAATCAGACACCATGCTCCTTGACTAAGGCATGCCTAGACATAAGGTGGAACAACGCTGTCTCGCCGGGCTAAACATTGACGCCGCCAAACATTAAAAGGCTCGAATGCAAAAGCTTTACATTGAAGACTTAAACAAGAACGGTGAACATTCCGCAAGCATAAGCTCAGCAGCTAGCTGTACAACATAATACTCGAAATGAAACTACATCAGATACATTATACATACAATACACGTAAGGGTTATCCCCATACAGCTTTTATAAAAACCTAAGAATGCTTCATTGGCGATCTGCACACTGACTCTGGTGCGAATGCACTGCTGCATTGTGGGTTTAAACCTGACCTACAAAAACAAAACTCTTTACCACTTTCCTGTCCAAAAAAGTATTACATTACTGAAAAATATCTTAGTGAAATACCGGATGGTCCATCTTCATGTTTGACTATAAATTGTGTGGTCATTGTAGCACAAGACAATCACTATCAGACGCACATCTCATTTCCTGACCATGTAATGAAGTTAAACAATGAATCTAAAAAAAAAAATCAGAGTACTTTTAGGTCTCCACAAATTTAGACTGATTGCCCATACATCCCCTGAAGAGTTTCAGAACATTAGAAAAAATAAAGCATAGAATTACACAGCAATATAATAAACAAATCATTGATACACAGCTGTTACTGTTATATTGCTAAGCCATCAACAAAAAACAAGCCTCACACAAGCAACAAAAGCACACATTCTAGTATAGCCACACGCCACTAAAATACAGGAATGTTGTGTATACCTGAAGTTGGCCTCTCCTGGAACAAAAGCATAACATGCAACAGATTATAATAGCTAAATACATTACCTGTTTCATGTATTGTAATAATGAAAATTCTACAGCAGGAAGATATTTCATAATCTTCTATCATAAGAGGTTTTGCATTTTAAGTTTAATGGTAAAGTTCAGAGCCGGTAAACTCCGGAAAGGTTTTGGTTGCATAAAATAATTGTTGCTGGGTATATCTTAGATCTCTCCACTGTCGCTGGCAAGAACCATAGACTGTGTAGGAAGTGGGGTTCCATCAGGCAGTAGAGAACCCTTTTGATTTCAAGTCTTTATAAGATTCATAGTCATTAAATGTGACAAATCCATCATCTCCACCTACACATTTTGAGATTAATTTCACATGGTGAAAGAAGATTTTTTGCAGCCTACAATCTCAGAATTTAAGACATAGCTACAGACAGGGAGGACCTTGGAAATAGAACCTGGCAACAAAAGTAAATAGGACGGAAAGAACCAGAAGCCAAAAAGACTAAATCCCCAACCCCATTGGAGGGTTAGGGGCACGCTGAGAGAAAGAAAACAAGGAAAAAGGAGGAGTTGGAAGAGTGAAGCCATGCAAGGGTTAATGGGTGAACACAGGCCACAGGGATGATGGTTGGGTGGTTGGAACAGTACGTACTTACTATGGCAACAGGTACTCTTTAGCATTTCCATCTCCTGATAGTAACGCAGCCACAAAGAAGAAAAAGCACAGGTAGAAACAAACGTCTATAGATGCAAGTCAATCACAGCCACCACAGTGTTAAAATGATAAAAGGAAAATCCAATAAAAAATTGAAAACAGAAGAATGACGGAAAGGTCATTCTTAACAAAACCCCAAACGATGGAGAATGGAGAAGTGAATGGCGGAAGACGTTTACTGTTACATTCAAGACCTTCTTTGATCAGATTACACCAGCGACAGGTCTAACAGAAGTCACATTCTCCCTGCATTGTATACGTTACTTCATACAGAGTTTGCCATGGTTTATATTGGGGGAAACTACAGATGTCTGCCAAAATAAAGACAACAGAAAACATTCTAGGACTTCCCTTATTCTTGTCATTTATGCATATTTACGAACATTGGGGGGAAGGAAAATATGTTTTTTCCTAATCGTCCATAATTTAGTAAACAAAGATTGTAATGCTTTTTCAGAGTTATCTTTAGTAAAAACACAGCACTGACTTCTGAATATCTGAGATATATATTGTGTCCCTTACAGGGCTCCACAGATTAGATACATTCCCTCCTTCCTTCCTGTATAAGCCATGGCAACAAGCACTGAGAAATATTGTAATTTATGGTTTGAGAACCCATCATTATTAAGGTGGATATTCTCCTGCAGACTTTAGGTGTAATCCAAGCAGTAATAGAGACCAAGAGGAAAACATATACAATTAAAAAGTACTTCCCTCTAGTTGCAATCTCACTCATGTAAGGCAGAAATGTACCTAGTTATCTAAGGGCACTGTTGACTTAACTTTGTACCAATTTGTTGAGCGTGAGGAATTAATCATATCTCTGAATTCCACAATGTTTTATTAGGTATTTTACGAAGACGGATCAACAAGTTAGCAAGCTAACTTCGATTTACCACCAACAAATAACTACTAAATCTAAGTTTCATAAAACAGAATGTATGCATTTTTGGTTGGTTGGTTAGTTAATGAAGACCCCATCAATTTCAAGCTTGTTTTAAGGGAATATTATGTAAATGTTGTATGGTAGACCAAGTTTCACAGTGGGTGGTTTCTTTCTAATCCAGTATGTCCCAATTAACCCTAAAAAACCTCTTAGCCTCTTATTACACAATAAACGTCACATTCAAAAGCACATACAGTTATGTTAACAACCACATCAAAGACAAAAACAGACTAAGTGCCTTGTCCCTTCCTTAAGCCAGGGGCCTCACACCCAGTAGTATCCCAGGAGAAGCCATGCTGATCTTTGTATTGCTTGTTGCCGGATGACCTAGGCCAACTAACCTTCTTCCGCTCTGACCGGGGTGCTTGGGGGGGTGCGGGTCGGACTCTGACCCTTCACCTCTTCCTCAGGCTCTGGTAACGCGTCCGGGAAGGAAATAACATATTTTAGATTTAAAGTGGGCAGTAATGCAGTCAATGATTTCCATTGAAGACTGTCAGTTTCTGGTATCAATAAAATAAAAATAGAAAACACACACGCCACCAACCCAGAGACAGCATTGTAATGTAGAACCCTTACACCACCACAAACAATGAGTACAATTACACAAGCAGCACGCCGAAAACAGGAGAAAAACAGGCATTGATTCATAGGCTATTGCACACGACACCACAGAGGTAACAAAGCCTTCACCCCAGATAAGGATCCTCTTCCCTCTGAGAAGCCAACCAGGGGATTAGTAGTTCACTTTTACAAACACACTCCCAAAAGACAACAGCTCTGTGTTAGGAAGAGGAACAGGAGGATGAGGAGATCTCATTCCCAGAACTGTTTGATGAAGGGACCACTCAGTCATTTGGGAAGACCTCCTTAGGAATGCAACAATCAGCATTGGGTTTCCACTGGTTAAACAGATGGTAGGGGTAGGGACGCACAATTAAGCACCAAACATTTTATCTAGCCATTCCTGGAACGGGAAATTCTGAAAGGGGTGTTAGGGGTCGGAAAGAGACGGCGTTATATGGTGCTGTGCAACACCATAATTTCACTGTCCATTTCAGAAGTTAAAAAGTGTATCAATTTATTGGCCAGATGTCGTATCATTTGGTAAAAACTAGAGAGCGCCAGGGTGGGCTATTCCAGTGCATGACAAGTGAACCGCAGTATGCTTTGAGCTTTTACTTTCAACTTTAAAACTTGTTTTGCGAAGCAGTACTTACCTTAAGCTTAATATTAACTTTCACTGTGTTTACTTTAATGTTATACTGTCAGAGGCAGAATATGACAGAAATCATTATTACAATCGTGTTGGGGAACAAAAAATCTGAAATGCCTTTCTGATAACAAAAATAATTGCAAAATAATTAATGGCATGGTTGAATGGGTGGGTTTTAGGTTTGGTCTAGCAGGGGTTTTAGAATGGTCACTTTAAAACATTTGTGTAATGTGGACTAAAATCAAAATGGATGATTGTTTGGTATCATTTTGATTAGTCCCAGCTCTGTGATAATGAAAGTGGGTAGGATGGTAACAGGATCAATCCCAGAAAGACAGAGAGAGAGAGATATAGGATAAGGGACTCCAGTCAGAATGCAGGACGAAGGAACAGGAGGACGGGCCACAGTCTGCTGTCAGTCAGTCTGTACCTGGAGCGTCAGGGATTGTGGGGTCAGGCAGCTCTATACTGGTAGAGCTGAGGGCCAACAGCACAGCGCAGTGAAACTCCTTGTGAGGAGACTCAGGGTGGGACTCTCCTCCAGAGCCCCTGGACCCCGACTCTGTGGACATCTCAAGGCTCCCCTGACCACCCCCCGACCCAGACAGCATGTCATGGCTGGGGAGCGACGATGAGGTGGGAGTGGAGGTTGTCAAGTGAGGCTCAGAGACCCCCAGGCCCTTCACAGGGACAAAAAGAGGCTTGGACGGCAGTGGGGGCTTCTGTGGGGAGGCAGGCGGGGACAGGCCTTCCTCCCCACGGATAGGAGAAAGGCTCTGTGGGCTGACTGTGGACTCTTCACTCTGTACTGGATGAATGATGCAACAAAGGTTTCTGCCCAGTAGCCCCACTAGGTGATGTGTCATGGACTCAGAACATGGTGGAGAATGACCTCATATCCCACATAGATTGTGATTCTAAACATTTCTGCAGTCTTTCTTATAATCAGCTTTCTACAAAACACATTACCCATCTAGGACAATAAACATATTACTAGAACTAATGCTACCATGTAAAAACAATAAGAAAGAAAAAGAGGTTCACTGTTGAGGAAAAAGTGCTGGTGTAGTTCCACATTTGGCCAATCGTGATCCAAGAAACAGATGCCAAGTCTTACCATCGGGTCCTTTCTGTTTGAGTTCCACCTCCTTGCGGTACGCTTCCAGCTCATGGTCGAACTGTTTGTTGAAAGGGTTGGGACCCTTCTGGTTGATGATAACACGGGGCTGGTACTCCTTTTCGATGATGGCCTTTGATGCCGTCACCAGTTCTCCCTGGTGGCAAAGACATGGAGGGACAGAAGAACATGCTGCTGCTGATAACAGGCTGGTTCTGCAAAGTATTGTTTGTCTTTACAAACTTAAATGAATACCGACATTGAGAATTTAGACAGTCAGTTAAGATTAGCGTGGCGTCGGTATGAAAGGGCCTGTTCATGTTATCATTAACGTTTGAACAATCAAGGTGCATTTTGCGCTAGGGATTCCAATCTACAGGATAATGAAGGACATCAGCAGGGCATAAAGTTGTGAAACATTCAGATAAAAAATACAATTATAAACGTTGAAAATGTTTATTCATTTGTATTTCATTTTTTTCCTTCAATATATGGTTTTAGAAATGTATATTTATCATTGTAAAGACAGAAGACAGAGACCCTGAGTAAAAAGGACCAGGCAGATTTAAAGCCCACTTAGTGGCAGCACAACTAAGGAGAGGTCCCTACCGCTAGACAACACCTGACCACTATGCACGACATATCCATCTGCAATGTTCCACAACAGTTGAACATGCTTCAGACACAGTGGTGGCAAAGATGTAATGGGGTCAAGTACCTTTCTAAAAGACTTAGCAGGGCTATTGGCCTCTGACAGTTCGAGGCCGCCAATAGTGTCCGTACAGTCAGACAGAGGGGCGTCCTGCAACAGTAAACTGAGTAAAAGGGGGGGAAACACCCAGCGCAGAACACATATACCTGCATCCACGCATGCAGAGTTTGTTTTAGGGAAGCGAATGGGGCAGTCTCAAGCATGATCAGGATTAAAACAAACTAAATAGGGCAAGATCATGCATTGCAACACACCACACTTCACAAGTGTGTTAAAGTCAAACTAGGTAGACATAACCCCAACGCAATGCCTTCTTGGACAATCTTTACAGCTAATGGTGAAGAATAGTTTAGAGAAACCCAAAAGCTTTCTCTATGTATCCCTTCGAAAGACTTGGTCAACTCTTAGAGCCGCACATACAATCTAGGTTAGCGCACAAACACTCCAACAATGTCCTTGGTAGTACTCTCAAACTCAAATAATACATAGAAAACGATGAATGGGAGCCGGGAGAGAACAAAGAACGAAAAGTAACTCAATGGACCTTATAAAACCCAGGAGGAGGGCAAACAAACAACATGCTAACAAAAGTCAGAGGTATAATAAAAGCAATTCGATAGACTTGAGGCTACCTCCGCTGAAGGCTAACAGCACATTGGGGTTAGTCATCAAAATAAATAAATAAAATGTAAAAATCAACCAACTGACATGAAAACAACCCAGCCTGTGACTCAGCATGAAGTTTACCTCTGACCGCCATTTGACTTACCTGCCAGATGGAATTTATCTGTGGTTAAAGAACATTTTGGTCACGTTAAATGTAATTACAAATACTTTCAATGGGTTTGCATTACTCTGCTTCGAGGACATGGTTTACAGCTAAGCAACTGTTATTTGTTTCAATGATTCAGCAAAGTTCAGTCAAACCAGGGAAATTAATATGGAAAGAGGTCTGACTGGGGGCAAGAACTTTTAATTATTACAATAACTTTGTTGTCCTTGAGGAAAGTACTGAGGTACCAAAGACTAGAACTTCATCACACCTTTTAAAGGCAAAACAGGTTTCAAATTGATAAAAGCCTGGCTAGACCGTGAACCACTACAATTCATGTCCTCACCATATGCCACAGCGGACAGAACATGACTTCATCCCTATTGGAGTGGGCAAACTTACTAATAAGCAACCCTTACCCTTGTCTGTTAAGTCGTTTCCCTGGGCAAAACACAGAGCCGGTTTGGCGAAGCAAATGGGAGTTGGTTGCACAAACCAGGAGAACCGGTAAGATCTAAGTGTACATGGACACATGGCATGCAAACTCCATTGGCCCTCTGACAAACAGAGGAGCCAGATAGGGAAGAAGATTGAAAGATAAGGTTCAGCAACACCAGAATCTCTTGAATGTTGCTTGCTAACTTCTCTACCATAAGCATGAAGAGCAGCCCCACCTTCCGCAAAACCATCAAGCTCCAAGGAATGTCTTGCTCGCAAATATAAATAAATGGAGACATTCAACTCCAAGACCAGCGATCAAAAAATGTTGACATCCAGAAGGGGATTCTGCTACTACGTCAATAGAACAATGTGGGTGGTTGGTCAGATTCATCTCAGATTACTCGTCCCATAGGAAAATTGCAGAACCTACAAACAAGACCATGTCTACATTGTCAAGGACCAAGCCAGCCTCATATTGTATCTCACCCTGCCAGAGTTCCACATCGCGGTAACACGTAAAACAAGACACCGATTAAGCCGAAATCCGGGAATAGCAGAGGAACGAACCCATGGCAGAATTCAACTCTTACAAAGAACTGCTCCTTGAAGTTTACTGCCAGCTACAGCAACAGCATCATATGGGATGGTCAAGAGCAGTCAACGCATGACCCAGGATGAGACACACGTTGTGGGGACAGGCTGAAGCATGAGTGAAAGCATGATCTGTAGTGCAAACCTAGCATGGAGACCTTTGTGTCTGGTCTTGCTTTCACTCATTTCTGCAAAGGAAACCAAATCCTGCAGTAACAACCTCCAAGGGGATATCCAGTATGTATAGTGGGACTTACCAAGGCAGGAAAAAATGTGTTCTGTTACAAAGAGACAAACAGCTCACATGTAAGTACAGTGGCTGATCGGTGTAAGAGAAAAAATATTTTCCAAGCGAGTGAAGGGCAGAGAATCAATGTGGTCAAGGTCGTAATGGACATTTATCACCCACTTGTCACTGGGCAAACTCAACACCTGTTTAGTCTAAAATGCATGATTGAAATTCATATTCTGTTGCGCATCCTCTGATACAGTGGTTCCCAACGCAGGTCCTCGGGAACCAAGCCAATTCAACTTGTCAGCTAACTATCAGGCTCAAGAGAGTTGAATTGGGTGTACTTGTCCATGGCAACAACACAAATGTGTGCTGTTGGAAGTACTCAGGGAGTTGAGAATGACTGCTGTAGTGCAATAGTTCTCAAAGCTCTCCGGGTGACCCCAAGCTATTTCATGTATTCCCGTGCTCGCTGACTTGAATCAAGCGGTCAAGTGATTGATTGTTAACAGACAAGTTGATATGGTTGTGCTAGTTCTGGAAAACACAAGATCTAGTGTTCCCCAGGAGAGGGTTGAAAACCACTGCTCTAGTGTGTGTGGTACCCAATGATCGACCAATAAGAAAACATTTTGCAGGGGTTGTCTGGCTGTGGGGCAGGGTGTGGGAGGGACTTACCTGAACAAAGGAGCGGTCCACTATGCTTCCAGCACACAGCACCTGTGATTCAGGGCCTGCTGTCTTGATGTCCTTAAGGTTCTGCTCTCGAATCTAGACAATGGGAGAAGACAAATGGCAGTTATAATGCTGAATGACTTCTAAATTACTCGAATTTCAAATGCTTAAGTGAACACTTTAATGGGCCAGAGAGTCAGGACTAATTGAACAGTTCAAGGTAAAATAACATCATGCCTTGTTCCTCATCTCCAGCACTTCTTTGGGGTTTGTGTTGAGTGGGACAAATTGATTGGCCACTGCAGCTTGTCGCATCCCTTCATCATTCGACCACTGTAATCACCACAGCAACAATTCATATAAACCGTAAACAAATTATGCAGTGAAAAACATGACTGAACAGGCACAAAACATGAAAATATACAGACTACGCAGGCTTTACAGAACAATAAGTCATGCTTTTACAACCAAAAAAAAAATGGAGAGGGTACAATGAATAACAGAAATATAAAAAATATATTTGTTTGAAAACACCTGAAAGCAGTGAACCAATGATGACGCACCTGTGGGATGGCTCTGTATTTCAGATATCTATGGGAGTTCACACTGCACAGTTCAAGGGATTGGTATTCCATGTCATTATCAAACCCCATAAAGAGCAAATCACACACTCATTGTATACATTCCCAGAAATGTATTGGGTAAATTAGGGCTGGGCGATATTGCCTTATATCACGATATTCAACACAATACATCCAAGAATATGAGTCGATATTAATGATGTTCTATCCATCTATATCTTTCATAGCCTACAGTCAGCTTACTCACCATTTATAAAATATGTTACTGCACTGTTTAAAAAAATAAAGGGGCCACGTAATCGTCACAGTATAACACTGAGCCAATCAAATTCCAGGGATGTCACTCTTTCCAGTAAAGAAGCTTGAACAATTGTGAATAAATGTCACCAGTTTTGGTGTTAATGAAAGTGACATCAGGTTCACTGGAGGCAACAGCAAGACAACCCTTATGAAAGGAATGTTTGTGGTGGCCAGCCCCTCCAGGATGGTAAATCCATACATGCTATCGCACGAAGGTTTGCGGTGTCACCCAGTGCATAGTGGAGATACCATTAGACGGGCCGTTACACAAGGAGAGATGGACAAGGCCACAGAAGAGCATCAACCCAACAGCAGGACATTTGTTTGAAGAGCGTAGAGGAGCACTACCAGAGCCCTACAGATGTGCAGCCAGCTACTGGTGTGCATGTGTCAGACCAAACTGGCAGAAACAGACTCCATGAGGGTGGCATGAGGGCCCGACGTCCCCCCGTGGGAACAGTCTCCATGAGGGTGGCATGAGGGCCCGACGTCCCCCAGTGGGAACAGACTCCATGAGGGTGGCATGAGGGCCTGACGTCCCCCAGTGGGAACAGACTCCATGAGGGTGGCATGAGGGCCTGACGTCCCCCAGTGGGAACAGACTCCATGAGGGT